>VWZV01001101.1:528960-573087 GCA_013397155.1 Irena cyanogastra | reverse complement strand
CGCAGCGCTGCGCGTCCGTGCGCGCCCCTCCGCACCCCGAGGGACAGCTCAGCGCGCGGGCCGGGGCCGCCCCGTCGGCGGGGGCGCAGCGCTGCGCACCCCTACCAACTTTTCCGGGGCATCAGGCCAGCGGACCTGGGGGATGCGGGGGACCCCGGAGTGCCCTCCGCGGATAGCCGCGGAGCCGCCTTACCTTCGCGGAGCAGCGAGGCGGGCTCTGCCCGCGTTCCCCCCGCAGCGCCCGCCGCTGTGGGCGCAAACACCGCTTAGACACACTGCGCGGATGCGCAGCGGCGCGCACCGGCCGCTGAGCGGGACTGACCGTCCCGAGAGCCGGGCTGGGTGCCCGGCCAGAGCCGCTCCGCGGGGGTGGGTCCGCATCTCGGTGGGTGCGCGGAGCGGCAGCGCTCCGGCCGCGCCGTCGGGCTCCCGAGGTGAGGGGTGGCAGCGCCCGCGGGGAGAGCGCGAGAGGGGGCAGAGCCGGGACCACCCGGCCGCCCCAGCCCTGCGGCTCCGGCACTCGTGCAACGCGAATTTTAACAGCACCGACGGCCTTAGCGTGGATTTGGAACCTCTGGCGGCGCGGGGGCTCCCTTGACGGCGGCCGGAGCAGGCGAGCGGAGCGGCCCCATCGGGCAGCCCCTTGCCCTGCCCTGCCCGGGACCCCGGCTCGCTGCCGGCAGCACCGCGGCGCCGACGGGACGGGGGTCGGTCGTCGGGCGCGCCGCAGGGATGGAGCGCGTCCTGCCCGGAGCTGCGGGCGGGAGCCAGCGGGCGGCCCCGAAGTTACCGAGCGACCGACTCGTTCGGGGAAAAAACTCTTTCCTTGACCCGCCCGGCTTTCTTCCCTCCCTATTCTTTGGGCGATCGCGTGTGGCTGCCCGCAGTACGGACCCGGGGCTGGGGGCGATGGTTTCACGCACTGTCAGCAGCGGTACCGCGGGGCGATCCGCGCCCGCGGTAGCCCCGCGCTGAGCCCAGCCTCTCCCCTAGTCCCGGTGCCCGGTCCCCGTCCCCCGCCCGGCCCCGGCGGCTCCGGCAGCAGCGCCGGGCCCGCGGCGCCACCTCCCGGCGGAACGGCGGGAGCCACTCTGGCAGCAATTAAAACCTGGAATTACCCTAATAGCGAGGTACTTAGGCGTAATTCATTATATTTTAAATAACTAAGAGCGGAAAATCGCTGCAAATAAATATTTGCGGACGTGATGCTCACGCCGCTGCCGGAGCGGTGCGCTCAGACCGGCGAGGAGCGCTCGGGGCCGGGAACGGGCGAGAGCCGAGAGCGGAGCGTTCAGCATCCCGCTTCTCCAGCCCCGGTGCCGCAGGAGACACCGGGGTTTGTGTGACAGGCGGGATCACCAGCTTTAAAAGCAAACATCGTTTTCAGCGTGTCTTGTTATATTTTTTAGTTTATCTGTTTTTTCAGTAGGAAGAAAAAAGAGCTAAGCCTGTTAAAAGAACATTTTTTAAACACTCTCCCCTATACCACTAAAAAAAAAATACTTGTTTTATATTTCATCCTCGAATAAACGCTTATTGGCTATTTCTTCATCTGCTGTTTTTAACTTCACACATCCAAACCAGTATATCAACTCTGTAAAACATGATTAATTCCACAGACAGTACCAGCGGTGGGACTTCTCCCTCCCCCTCCGCCTATGTAGCTGCTAATTGTACTTGAATTGTTTACTGCTGTATTGTTTTACAAGTGCCTGGAGAAAGATGCTTGATATTCCCACCACCGGCAGAACCATCCCAAGAGCCAATGCTTCGCAGATTTTGGCAGGGATGTACACAGGCTACAACTACAGCTTGTTAGCTGAAAAAAAAATTATGAAGGTGATGACGCCTCTGTAATTATAGGTGTTACTTGTTATAAAGTCAGAATGTTTTCCAAGCTACTGTAATGCCACACCTCCAATGTCCCAGGAGCCAGGCCTTGGAGTCCTTTCCGCCTTAGTCACTGGTTTATGAGGCTTTGCAGAGCACATCACCAGGCTGCACGGCGGGTTCCTGGCCCACTTGGCACTCCTGCGTAGGTGCAAAGCCCGTGTGGGTACTCAGCTGTTATTTTACCTTTTACATCAGACATGAAAAGATGAGATACACACTATGTACTGCCCCAAAAAGTTGGCAGACATAAAGAGAAATGTACATTGGATTTACAGCCTGGTTTTATGATTATCTGACTTTAGTTTCAAATAAGCACAAGCAGAAGCAGCCCTGTGAGTACGCTCATACTGCGACTTGAGGCAAAACCCCTTCTTGGCAAGGTGGTGGTTGCTGCCTTCCACATTTCCTTGTTTTCGGTGTAGTCAGGGCAATTCAGATGGGTCCAGCAACAAATAACCTTCAAAAAAGTAGAAAATGCAGCTCCGCCCATCACATGGTACACATGCAAGGTAAAATACCTGGACCTTTCTTTTGCTCAGAGAACTTTAAGGGCAGGAAAGGTCGACTTGCCTATGAGGGGGACTTTTAAAAGGTGTAAACATAAGCTTAGAAACTAAGCCCTATGCTCTTGGCAACACTTGCACCAGCTTTAGTGGAAGCTGGATATGTTCTCCAACTGGGGAAGTCCCACAAAGAGATAATGTGACACAGCTAAGGTCTCAAGTTGGCTGACAAAGTCTGACAAAATGAAAAGTATAAGTTCTCCCAAATGAGAGCTATAACCAAACCCAGATATTTTTTTAATGAAGTATTTTTGTTGGGGAGGGGGGTATCCAGCATACCAAATTCTGATCCCTCAGTTGCAAACCCATTTGCATCCTTCATCTGCTTTTGCTGTTTTACTTTCCCAGTTTCCCTGGCCACAGTAGAAGCCGTGTCCTGGCCTGTGCTGGGAGGACAAGCTGGAACAGAACTGAGCTTCCACGTGCCAGGAGATGCCTGGCAGGACAGGGCTGCCCTGCAGCCACCCCGAGGGCTGGTGCTGGGCTGGCTGTGGCAGAGCAGGCAGCGAGCAGCACAGCCAGCTTGGTGCTGCTTGTAAGGGAGAGGAATGGCTGTGCTGCCCCGCAGCATCACGATCCAGGCAGAGCAGGCTGCAGCCTGGCTCCACACACAGGGCAGCAGGAGTCAGGCGCAGAATAAATGACATTTTGCTCTGTTGTGAGTCCAGAGAAGCTCCACTGCAGTCAGAGTTGGTTTGGATTTGCATGGGCAGTGCAGAGACATGAGTCTTGGATTCACCCCAGACTCCTCTGGGTTCCCAGTGGATGGGAAAGGCTCCCCACGTCCGTACCCACACTAATCCTCTCTGCTCCTGGAGGTGGCCCTCCAGCCGCCACTGTACCAGAAGCCACCCAGAGATAACTTTTCTATAGCACATTTCCATTTGGCCTGAGCTGCCAGCCAATACATATTTCCTTTTCCTGTGGGGGCAATGAATAGCCATTGTATTTTCATTGGACTATTAATCTGCCTGAATTTGGTCGAGATTCTTAAATGAATATTCATGGGAATTAATGTCATTTAATTCCTATTGCTTCCTGAATATAATTACGTGCCGTACGTGAATTGGCAAACGCCACAACACATCCAATCTTGCTGAAAGTCTCTGACCAGTTAAGCACCACGAGCTGGACACTCGTGCAGTACTGAAGATGCACAAAGCACTGCCAAGATGCAGCTTGACTTCAGGAGAGGAAACCAATAAAAGAGGGAAAATGTACACTGTAGGAAGCAAACACCACCTTGAGGTATAGAAAATATGATTAAAAAGGTATTTTAATACAAGCTCTTCCCCAGGTATTTGTCTACATGTAGGAACTACATTAAACATTTATAATATTTTGAAAAAAGCTTTATTTCTTCCACTTTCTCACCCACAAAAAATACGTCTTTCAGGGCCTCCTGTCCTGGCCTCTTCTGAGAGACAGCATCTCTTGGAAGACCTTCAGCACATCCTACAAATAAGAAGTGCCCAAGTGCAATCCTCCTTCTCCCAGCAGCCCGCCTGCCCAAGTTCACGCTGTTCCCTGAATAATAAAGCATAATCAGCTCTGTATTAAAGCAAAAGCAGTCCCCAGCATCAGTGCTACCAACCCCTGTCGTAACATAACAAGGACTCTTCCCAAAATATTTGGGCTTGCCCTGTCACAGTGAGAGGCGTTCAAGTTCAGCGCTCTGTCAACAATGCCAGGTGTCTCCTGAACCTCCGGCTCCCGAGCCAAGAGAGAGAGCTCAGAAGCACAGGAATAATCATTATTCACATTACTAAAATGTAACGGAATGTTTAAACAGATAACGTAACACAATCCCTCACAGCAGAAAAAAAAAAAATACTGTTTATTATTTATCCCTGTCAGATAGAAAATGAACTCAATCTCCTGGAAAGCAAAAGCAAGGCTCCTTTTTTTTTTTTGTTCTTCTTTCTGCAACTGACAGCCATGAAAAAAATATTCTATTGTGGCAGCTGCGCCCCTTCAAAGGGGCTGATGTTCGCTGTGGTTCTTGATAAACCAACTGGCAAATTTTGGGGGTGAAAAAGGAGTGACTTGAAGCCAAACACATCTAAGAAAAAAAAAGCCTTGTGAAATCAAAAATCCAAGAACAATTTCATGTTGAGTCAATCCGAAGATTTCATTTCAATTTTGATTTTTTTGGGGGAATAAGAAAAAAGACACACACCCCCTTGCTTGAAAATAAAATTAAAGGACATTTTGAACACAAAGTAGTTTCAAAATGAAAAATCAAAGTGTTTCATGTCAGAAGTGTCAAAACTAACAGCTTCAGCATTTGTCAGAGCTTTTTTGAGTTTTTATAAATGACAAGTTTGGCATGTGTGCACAGACCGTTTTGGTGCTGCTGAATCTGCATTTTTGCATGCAAAAAAAAATTGGTCGGGTGAAATTTTCTGCGGAGAAACCGTTTGCCATTCCCTTTGTGTGGAGACCAGCAGCACTCTCCCCCATGGCTGCACTGTGCAGGAGCCTCACTGACACCTCCAGTTCCTCTTTGACTTATTAATATTTTACCCTTCAGTTTTGCAGGACTCCACAGGCCGGGTCTTTTCCAGAACCAGCTCCCTGGTTAGCAGGAGGAGGTACAAAGGTTAGGAGAGACCGACTGTGCATCTCCAGCTTGATGTGCTGCTGTGTGACAGGCGGCCACAGACCTATCCTAAGGTGACATTAGGTAATTTATTAGCTTGGTTCATTACTGCTAAGCTCCCTTTCATCAGCTTGCTGCCTTCCCAAAGTCAGGGTTTTCCAAAAATGTTTTATCCAAAAAAGTTGGGAGAGGCTACAGTCAGGTTTGCACCTTATGTGGCAGGAGAGCAGGGGTGGAAAGTGAGGTATGTAGCACCTGAATTAAGACATTTAGTTTAAAATTCTAAATTACATAAAAATCTTAGTTACATAAATGCTATTGCTATAAAAATGTACCACCAAGCATTTACAATATTAGCAACTGAATATATTCTTGCTAGGAAAGCAGCAGCCACTCGGATTTTGCAGGTCTGCTTTCAGCCTAGCTGACTTTGCTGCAGGCTTGGGACAGTGCCTAGTCCCCTGGGAAGGCAGCAAATAAGATCTTCTGCAGATAGCAGACACCTACCTGCCTTTTGCTACCCAATTTCTGTAACACTTTCTACATCTCTCTGATGACAGCAACACTTCTTGCTGTATCTTGACAACTTCTAATTAACCCAATCTCAGCTTTCCGAGAAAACCAGCGTACTTCTCTAGAGCAAGAAACCCAAAACAGCATCCATACCTCTGACCTCCAGCACAGCCTTTACTCCACAGGGGATACAAACCCCAGGTCATGTGCAGTGTGGCTCTGCTAAAAGCCAGATCAGCTCCTCCCCTGCCTTCCTGGAAGGCAGCATTGGAAGCCAGCAGAGATGGAAACAGATTTCTAACATCTTGTTGGCATTTCTGGGTCTGCTTAAACTCCTGCTGCAGGAGCACATGCAGAAATCTCCATGAGGACATGCCACACTTTCAGCTTCCAGCGGAACAAGCAGTCTCATCTCAGGGAATTGGTCTCCTCACTCCCTGCCCTGCTCTCCCCACAAGTTCAGCATTGCCTCTGAAGGAGATGCAGTAATTGCAGCTGTCCCTGTGAAGGTTTTCTGTTAATGCTGTCTCCAAAGTGTTCTGTGCTAAACTATTATTTCATCTTAACTTTTTCCACTATTATGACTATTTTTTAATCCGAAAGTCCAACATCAACAAAGATTAAAGCTTTTAGGCTAGTTACATATCTATGAAAACAACAGTCTCCTGTGTCTTGGGAGATAAACACTACCAGATGCTCTAGTAAACACCAGAAAGGGGAGAGAAGGGGGGAAAAAAGAGAGTGGCCAGAAGAAGGAAAGGGCTGAAAATAAGTTAGAAATAGCAGAACGGGAAAGCAGAAAAGTAAATTCCTGCTGTTTCTGGCTCTGTGGCAGTGAAGAGGTTAAACCCCAGTACACTGCCATCTCTAGAAAGAACTAGTTGTTATTGCATTGATAAAACCCCGGGTTGTGTTTTCCTTGTCCATTTTGACCCGTATCTGACGTTAGCATTGCAAATGATGTCTGTTGCCATTCAACTACTCAGAGTGAGTGGACAGAAACAAGATAGAGAGCTTAGCAAAGATGATACTAATGGAAGGGGTGGGGAAAAGTCTGATTTACATGTAATTAATTATTATTTATGTAAAAACCATATCATTGTGGTGGTTCTTGACATCATTTAATAAAAGCCTCTTTTCAAAAGAGGAGTCTCCCCTGTTAGTGCACTAATCTTTTCTGTGCTGCCAATATGAACTGTGAAAACTGATGGCAGCCACGCTGGCCCAGCACCACCACTTGCAGGGTTCTCATCAACTGCTCGAAGGAGAGGAAGACAAGAATCCTACCTCCTTCTGAACAGGTGACTTTGCATTACCAGGGCCATGGAATGCTAGCAAATCATTCAATGGGAAATCATCTGACCCGAGGCCAACACCATGCAGAAAAAGACAGAGTTATGCATTGCTATTGTGAAGAAGTTTCAGATTAAATAAATGTATTTTCTTCTGAACTTGTAAAATGATTAACTTATTTATTTGATTTCAGTATCTAATCACAAAATAATTACCTAACCCAGCCCCAAGGTATCTTGGCAATGTTGTTCGAGACACACTCCAGCACAGACAAAAGCTCCCGCGGGAAGACATCAATCATCTTCCCGTACAAATGAAACTGGTCCACAAAAATGAACGGCACGGCTCCACCCCAGCTCTTTCAAAATTCATCTGTCTCAGCCAGAGCTCCAGTCCAGCTCCCAGACACATCCCTGCCCACTGGTTTGCACAGGAGCTAGGTCAAACCTCAAGTGCATGGATTACATATGGCAGCATGACCCAATTTATTCAGGCTCTGCTGGACAAAATCTATACAGTGGGGAGTTTATTGACAGTGTCTCACTGGTTCTCTCTAATTTGCTAAAGAGGCTGCTGGGCAGGAAACTCTGTTAACCTCAATCATGATTGGGACAGATTAAAGAGAGCTGGATTCAGAAACAGGAAGGTCTCGAGCCACCTTCTTAATAAAGAAAAAAACGCCACAGCACTAATTGGAGCAATTGGATGGGGTGGGAACTTTGGCTGGAGCCTGGGGGCAGAGGCTGGACCGGATGGGATGGACAGTGCTCATTGGAGAGAGGGAGGGAGGGACTGAGGGATGTCACCGGCACTCGTGGTCCCACTCACACCCTGCACTCTCTGCACAGCCCTTGCATCCCAGCACAGCTCCCCAGCCTCCCCCTCCCCACACCCACCTCCAGAGCATTTCTGCACACAGCACTGCCTCTGCCCATGCTGTCAGCTCACGGGGACACACAGTGACACTGGTGGCTGCTGAGACCTCAGCCCCGTGCTGCCCAGCTTCCTGAGGACACACAGGGCAATCCAGGTTTGCCTGCCACAGGCCAGGTGTACCAAACCAGAAGCACTGTATGCAGAAACCTGCCTGAATGTTCCCACCTACCTGTCTGCTTTTAGACAACAGCACAACACATCCTATTCTCCCAGTGTCGCCTCCCTGTCAACTGCTGTGAGCACCAAAGCATAGCTAATCCCACCTGAGAAAGGGTGGAAATCCCCCTTAAACATATCTTTTTATCCCGAGTGAATAATTTCCAAACAGCACAAAGCAGTAGTTCCTTCAACCCCTGCACACCCCACCTGTGGTACGATTTTTGTCCTGGGTGAAATGGCTTGTCCAGCCTTGCCCAGTTTGTGAATGGGCTCAGATACCAGGCAGGCACCTGATATTCCAGCTGGAAGAAAGAAAAAAAAATTGCCCTAACAGAGAACCATCTTCCCCCATTGCATTATTTGTTTTGTCAAAAGCAGCAAAAGCTACTGTCATCAGCTTGAGACCAAGCAAACTCAGCTCATGCAGAGTATGCTTGGCATGAGGAAATGTTTTTGTTTCTTGAAAGAGACTCTGAGAAGGTCAGCTTGTCTTGCCTGCCACTCCATTTCAGGCTTTAAATGTTTTTTATTTGTTTTTGCAATATTTTTTGCCTATGTCATCATCAAAACATTCAATTTTTTGCTTGCATTGTATTTGTCTAGTTGTTTTTTTTTTTTTTAAAGTCATCTTTACCATAGGGACAAGTAGGCCAATATCTGTGTATTCCAACCTTCAAACTTGTAAAACTGAATGAGGTCAGTGCAGGGACTGTTTTTCCTAGTGAAATTAGAACAATCATAGCACAAAAATGTTTTCAGAGCTACTGAAAACTCTTTATCTGGTCAGTCTAGATACCAGATGTTTTCCTACAAATTCTTAGCTCTTTTTGGTTGACAACTGCTCTCTGCTGTCCTTGCACATCAAACATCTGCAGAGTCAAGACAGTGTTTTGAATCTCAGAAAAAATTCAGGTTTTCAGGAGGGTTATTTTTTTCTGCTGTGGTTTTTTTTTTTTTTCAGAGAGAAGATACTGTTTTAATGGGAAACCTCACACCCAAGAACCTTGTGGCTGTTTGTTCCTACCCACGATAATTCTCTGGCCAACACATTACAGCTTCCACCCTGATACTGTCAGAGTCAGAGGCACATTTCCTTCAACCCTATGACTTGGTTAATCACATCAAGTAATTTGTTTTTGAAGTTCAATTCTACAAAGCCCTGCTTGGAAGCAGGTATTCATCCTCCCAGATACAAGCACTTCACTGTAAGTTCTTTCAAAGTCAGAGCTGATCCTTATCTACAAAAGGCCAGAGCAATAAGTATTTGGTGTGTTTAGACAACACACTCTTTCACCACACCTGCAGCCCAGCTGCCAACTTTCAGCCGTGTGGACTCTCCGCAGCTCTGGGAGACTCTGGTGCAGTAAACAAAGTAGTTTTCTCTGGATTCCCATGTTCCAGGTACCTCTCCCAAATTCTTCATGTACTTATGCCCTATAGATCTTCATGCAGGCCCTGTTTCCACAGCATTTGCAAGGGTTTGGTGGGGGTGGGAGGTGATGGGAGTTGGGTTTTCTTCCACTTCTCCTCTAGATTGTCCTATTAATGACTTTACAAGAGATACAGAAGAGCCTTCACTGTTGAGTAAGAACAGAAACCATTTCAGGAGTTACTCCTGAGATTTTTGTTCCCCACCCTTGATGTAAAAGACAAATGAAATGCCCTCTTTTCAGTCTTCTGCTTAAAAATTGTTACAGCGCCCAAATCTGCAGCTGTCTCCCACGAGCTGCTTCTACCTGACGCCAGGTAATGTCCCATAAGCCTCTCCCTTGGCATCACTGGTGTTCATGTGGGTCATAGCAATGCCAGTGCCACTGAACAAACAAACTTCAAAGTAAAAAGGAATGCCAGAGCCAGGGAGACATGCCTGGGGGTGAGAGAACTGGGATAATAAACTCACAGCATCACCCTGGTGCCAACATCCCAGTACTTTTTGTGCCTCTCATTTCTGCAGTTTCTTGGAATGGTTTCCTAAGCCACCATTTCATTTTGGAGATGAAAGAAACAGGCAAGGGTTAAATTGGAGCCACCATCCCCCACCCCAGTCTATTCACTGCAGAAGGAAATCTGTGTCTCTCCCACCCCTCAGCATCCTGTCTCTGCTGCCTTGGAAAACACACAAGTCCCTCACGGCTTCCTGAGGGGCAGAGACCTCAGCCTGCTCCCAGCCCTCCTCCGCCCTGGTGCACCCTGCAGCATCCTGGTTTTCCCAGGGCAGAGCACCCTTCCTGGAAGGCTCCAGCCACAGCAGCTTCTTCCCTCCCACCAGGCCTGGCCAGAGGAACTGCTCTAGCAGCAACATCTCTGTCTCCTGGGTTTTATCCCAGCAGCTGCTCAGACTTGGCATTGGGTACAGCGGGTATCCCGCAGCTACCACAGCTTTTCTGTCAGCAGGGACTGAATAATTCCCAAGTAGCTACTTCTCCCCTTTATCCCCTTTTACCAGGTATAACCCACTGGCTCATTTTCCTTTTTTTCCTCTACAGTTGATGGGGACAGTCAAAAGGAACTTCAAACTGCTCCCTCAAGGTCATCCCATCCTCATCCAGTGTGTTCCCCACTGGGTGCCAAAGAGTTTTCCCATCCCTGCGACTCCAAGGAGCCAAGCCATGCTCAGAGCAATCTGAAGGTTGGGAGCCCACAAGTTCCACTTTAAACCAAGTCACACAAGCCTCACAAAGCCCCCCAGAGGTTACACAGGGGTCACTGCTTTCCCTACCAGGATCTCGGCTGCAGCTGAGCACGTTTGCTTTTACTGCATGGAAAGGTCGGCTCCAGAGCCTCAAGTCCTCATCAACAGGCTCAGAAAATGGACCAGTTCAGTTTCCCCTTCAGATACAGGGGATGGGTGCCAGGAGGAGGAGGAGAAGCCAGCCCTGGGCACCTGAGGAGGCTCAGCATCACCTGGAGCACCCAAAGGTATCCCACCCACTCCAACCACACAGCCCAGCACAGCTGGGAGGTGCTCAATACCCCCCAGCAGCATCACCTCGAGCTGTGTCCATGCCAATAAGTGCAGTTTGAAGCACAGAATGGCTCAGCTGCCTTCAGACCAGAGCTGGAGCAGGTTGGTGTGAGCTCTAGGGCTGGATGTTACAGAGACATGCCCTGAGAATGCTTCCAAAGGGCAGGTACTGCACACTCTGCATCCTCCTGGGGAATCTGTGCAACCCAACTAGGGCACTGTGAATTCACACCCTGGCTCTCTGTGCTGGAACTTGTCTGTGGAGACAAGCCCCACATGGCTTCTTCCAGCATTCCTGGTCCTGGGGAAGCAGCATGGAGAACTACAGCATTGCCAAATCTAAACATTGAAAATCATGAGTCATAGTTTCCGAAAATTATCCCAGCGGTATTTAAAACAAAACAAAACAAAAGAAACAAAAAACAAACAAGAACTAACCAAACAAAAATTTAATGAATTCCATTTTTCATCTCTCAGATGACACCCAGAAGTTTCTCCACAGTTCTCAGGGCTAAAAATTCAAGGGAAAACAAACACATGACAGAAAGCAGGAGTAGAGATTTTCATGCATTCTTATGATTCCAGAAGCTGTAGTTTTAAAGAAAAAGAAGCAATCAACAAAAGGTTTATGATATAAAGATTATAATTTGGCTAGCAACAGAAGTAAAATCTCATGGTTTATGTGACAAATCTCAACTGAACAACTCAGCTCAAAAACTTGGAAAAAGAAGGTGAAACATTCCAGTATCATTTTGGCTGCCAAAACAATTGTGCAAAATTTCAATGCAAGGAAAAAAAAATCAATGAGATTTTTTCCACTTTCATGAGCTCAGAGACAAACAGATGTTGACAAAAAGATGTTGCAAATAGTTCTCACTGTTGCTCAGCTAAGCCTGAGTTGCCATGCATCTCTCGTTCATTAAGTCATCGCTCTCACTCACACACAGCAGCCAGTGCAGTGTCTCTGCACTCTCTGTGTTCCTTTGCAACTTTTACCAGCACAACAGGGTTAACTTCAGCCTCTTGTACCATGTTAACAGTCAGAATGAATTATTCTCATTTCTTCTGCAAGAACATATCCGTACTGCCCTAAGAGAAGGGGGCACAGCCCCTGTTTCAGACTTATGAAATCCCTGCTCCTTAGTAACATCTACACTTTTTAATAGAATTCTACAATTTGGACTACAAATATCAAAGGGCCCAGCTGGCTCCTGTGTGCTACTTTCTGTCCTCCTTCAGCAGTGAAGCAACCCTTAATTGTATTTACTCTGGATTAGACCTGTAGGACCCAACCTAAATCATACCAAGATCCAAGAGGTGCTCTCCTGGAAAAAGCCTTCCAAAATGGATCCCATGTCCAAATTGCAGATGACGCCATCACTGGTTTCATTTCAAGGCAATCCAGATGTTCAGTAAAGTGATTAGGAAGTGGTGTGTATCAAATATAAGATACTCCACATTAAATTAATGCATTTATTTGCTCTGAATGGTTTTCCAGGTCAGGACAGCACTTTGCCTGTCACAAGTAAAGTGCTTTGACAGAACACATGGACATTTCTGCTGTTAAACTGAGCCAGCAAACAGAATGGCCAGCAACTCCCAAGTCTCAGAAGAGTCCAAAGAACTACCGTCTCTCTGATATATTTATTTCCTGGCCCACTAAATGCATGAGTTCAGGTCCCATTTGTCAGCATCCTTCATAGGAACAGCGGTTTGAAAGGAAGCAAATAAACATAACAACATTATGGTGGGGTCATTGAGTTTTCAGCCTATTACTGGCTAGCAGGTGTGCAGAGTATCACTCAAATCTGCTGATATAGCCCTTTGCTTTGAAGAATGAAAGCCAAGAACTTGTCTTGTCTCTCTGTGGTGCAGCACCTCTGCCCAGACAGACTTGCTTGTTCCAGTGCTGTCCCCAAGCCAGGTGTCCATGCTTGGGGCACAGGGCTCTGGGATATAACCTGGCCTCGGCCCTGTAACTGGGACAAGGTCAGCAAAACCTGCCCAGGACTAGCAAGAGCTGCTAAAGCCTCATCTCAAACTACTGCAGAGTGTAAGTGCCTCCTATCTCTCCCATAGGGGTTTTCATTCCCTTCAAAGAGAAGAACGAGGACCAAGAACAGCTGAGCTTACAACATGGGTGGATCCTCTGTTTTATTTCCACATTTAGCAATCCAAGAGAATCAGTAGCCCCCTTCTTCCTCCTTGTCAGAGAAGCATTCAGCGGATGTGTTGACTATTACCCCATCTGCCACAGTTTTCTAGGGAGAATTTCAGGAACAAAATTCTCAGGCAATCACAAAAACACTAAATTCAGAGGCATCACATCCTCTGCTAATGGAAAGCATCCACAGACATGGGCAGGATCTCCAGTGTCAGGGCCTTCTGACTTCAGGCCTATGTCTCTTTTTCTCACTTGGGTTTCTCCTTACACCTTCTGCTTGTGAACAGGGGAGGACTCACAGGCACATGAGTGGAAAAAAATCCAGATGAGAGAATGCAGCTGGGTTGTAATTTGTAGTTTCACAGTCCTTTGTGGATAAGCCCCAACACAATACATCCATTTGCCTGCAAATTCCGAATTGTGTTAAACCCACAGTAGTTCTAATGTAACAATATCTTCATGCTGAGCAACTTGAAGACTACTGAGAAATACAGCACTTAAGCAGAACAAAAAGCAAATTCCCAGCAGCACCTTCCACCCCCATGTTTTTATTGAGTTTTAGTATAAAAGAATTCAAAAATACAGAGGGCCTGCAGACCAGACTAAGCATTGTCTGCATTAATTTGGGGTTTACATTACTTTCAGCTGATACTCAGATGAAAAATTAACCCAGCATTCCTCCATGGTTTAGGATTTTGTGAACAAGTTTTATAGACACATCTCTGCTCCCTGGACCTGGTGATGCCAATAATTTCCACTCACATGGGCACACAGGAAAAGGAGAAGCAGCTGTGTGTGTGTGTGTGTATGTATGCTTGTTTGCAAGCCAGTGTCCCAGATGAAAAGGGAACTTGCAGAAGAGTATCAGCTCTGATCTGAGAGCTCTGGAAGGGGTCATGGTAATGTGACTTTTCACCAGCTTAGTGACAGAAGAACCTGGCCACCAAGATACCCTATCTTTTGCCATACTAAGACAAATACCAGAAACTGATTTTAGTGGCATCAAGATTTTTTATTAGTGCCTGAAGCAGGTGGAACTCACATCTTTCTGCTCATGAGGCAGTGTTGGGCTCCTCAATGTTAGGTGTTTCTTTAAGTTTTTATCTCAAGCTTATCCCTTAAGGCAAAAATAAATGTTTTTCAGGTTATAAAAGTGCTGGGCTTCCAGCTTCACTTATCCCATCATGAAAATTTAATTCTTGAAATATATAACTTCATAGTTGTCATTTCATTAGGTTAGGTAGGATGCAAACCAGAGAATTGCATTTATAAAGGTTCCTCAATATAATATTTACAGTTCCTAGTTTATTTCTGATGGAAGCTAAGTTTTTAGCAGCCACGTGTAAATTCAAGACACATGAGGCCTTCCCTCACACCAGAGGTTGCAAACTTGAGCCACTTCTAAGAACCTCCAGGACCAGCCAACTCTTTCCATACAGGGGAATAATAAGCAAAAGCTCCACTGGAGCTTCAGGGAGGAAATCCCTGCTTGTGGGAGGATAACAGGGCACCAACACACCCCAGCTGAACAGAGCACATGTTGAGAGCTCCATCCAGACACCTTCAGCAGCAATCCCACCTGCTCCACCATCCTGCAAGGATCCTGCAGCACCACTGCAGTACTGCCACCTCCCAGGGAAAGGCTGGTGGCCTTCTCCAGGAGCAGCATCGCCAGCTCCTGGGAAATACCACCACAAAACTCACTGAGTCCTACTCCTGACTCCACCAAAACTGCTTCCCTCTCAGTTTTTCATGAGAGCCCCCTCCCAGCAGCCAGTAAACCCGCCAAGCAGAGCCCAAGGAGAACACTTACCTCCCCACAGCAACACATGAGCTTCCCTCTCTCCTGTGGCTTCATTCCAACCAGCCTTGGTCCATGACTGGCAGAGAGCTGAAACGCATGGGAACCCCTTCTCAAGGGCCATATTTCCCTTCTCCCTTGCAAACCACCTCCTTGGAGGGGAGTTTACCTTCCTTTTGGGCTCCTATAGCCTGAAGGAGCTCTGGGAAAACAGCTTGTGCAGATGGAGCAGGTCAGGCCCATTCCCCTCACTGTCTGCTCACAGGTGTAGGCGTTTTCCTCTCCTGAGCTGGAGCTGGAGGTTGCACAAACACAGTGTGAAGCATCTCCCTGCTCTGCTTCCTTGGGTGGGATGGCTGGCAGGGAAAAAAGGGACATCAGCTCCAGGATTTCTTGTCTGGATACCTTCCACTTAAAGGAGCTGGACCCTCTAACTTAAAGAAGTGAAAGGTGTTTATATGAGACAGGGTGGCAAAATTAGGATTAAAGCAGATCAAACATTAGATTCTCAAAAATTACAGTAAGAATAACATTAGTTGTAAATGATTGGCAGGAATTAACATGGGCATCCTCGCTGCAGCAAGGTCTACAAGCTGTAGCAGAGAAATACGGGCACTTCTATCAGACATTGCTTTACATACACCCTGCAAAGGCAAATCTTTGTGTGGGAAATGAAAATCAAGAAGGAATATATATGTTTCTGATTATTCTATCCCTAAAGTTGTGTTCTGTCATTATGGCAGATTGCTTAATTGTGCTGCTGATTACTTTTCCTGAATTCTTCCTACAGCTGTAGTCTTCACAGTGCCGAGAAAACACTAATTAGCAGGAGGAATGTTGCCTTAAATTTTTTACACTATATATACATGTTAAAAAAAGAGAATTCCTCAGCATTTACCTATTTAGTCCAGGTTCTGTTGTTTGTTTAACCCTTCTCACTCCTTGTTGATCCATCCCTGCTGTACACATGGCTGGTCTGAAGTGGGGAGGTTGCAGGGAGACAAGTCCCACTTCCAGCTGAAGACAGCTGTGATCCCAGGCAGCAGCAGCTCAACTCAGTACCCCTCACCCCTCAAAATTCACCTTGTCCAACAATCCAAATGTGCATTCAGTGTGGGATGGGTTGGTCTTTGTGTGCATTTGCTACTAGGAATTATCTCTATATCTTGCAATATGTAAAATAAGTTACTGGTATAGGAGCATCTGCACGATGCTGTAATTTTACCACACATTTAGACTCCACATCCTTAATGATCCATCACAGGGATGATTTGATGTTGTTTAACTCTTGTTTAACTCTTGTTTAACTGTGGCACACATTTGCCCTGCTTGTCGTGTCATATGTTCCTGCAATATATCCACTCAATAAAGAGAAATGCTTCTTATTTTGTGTAAATTAATGCTGTGACACTACAGTTTTACATTTTTTTTGTCCTTCAGTATTAACTGCTGGTTCACACAACTTTCCTCTTCCTCCTTCTCATCATCCCCTCTTCAGCAGATGCAATGGAAAGAGTGCAGTTGCTCACTAAAAGCATGTGTGGAGCTCTCACACAAGTTATTTTAAGAGGGGTCGGAGGGGATCCCAGTCTTACACTTCCATAAACCCACCAGTATAGAACTGTTGGGATTGACAGAAAAAATTGAGGGGGAGTAAGCAACACATGGCTGCTGTTTGTAGGTTTTACCTCTCTCTGAAGTGACTGATGCATTGACCCCATCTAGCACAGCATTTTTTCTGTTTCTCTTGCACATTTAACCATGGTCTGAGCCAACACCTCGACTGTGACCCAGGGCCAGCCAGCTCTGTGTAATCAGCAGTTTAAGCCTCCAGCACAGGAGGTTTTTGCTGGGGTGCTTGAGGCTACAGCTATTCCGTCAGCTCAGTTTGGGTTTGACTCTCTGGGAGCTCACGCAGCCCACACACCCCAGCACAGCCACCCTGCTTCCCAGGAAAGGAAACTTGGGTGGGATGAGAAACCTCTTCAGGCGCCCTCGCTGCCCCGCAGCGTGGCTGACTCATGAGCGATGCCCGCAGGGCTGCCACCTGTCACTGTGAAATTTCGGTGGCTGCAGTGACTTCCCCAGTCAGCCCTGCTCTCGACACAAGAGATGGGTGTTTCAGTTCACCAGCAGCACCAAAAAGTCAAGACAAAGCAAACCAAAAGCAGGCTGGGCTGAGCTGTTTAACAGACTGAAACCCAAGGTGAGGAACAGCTTGACTCAGCAAGTGTGGTGGGTGAGAAGCACCCAAAACTCACTGAAATGGGGCTTGACCACCTGAAATCTGAGAAGGAAATTAATGAGAAATCTGGATAAAGTCAAGGGTAGTTCATTAAGTCCCATTTGTAAGGAAAAAGCCAACTTTGGGGCTTAGAGCATGTGCTTGAGGAACGGCAACTACACGCTGACACAGATCTGTCAGATCCCACAGAGCTGTCTCCATGCTTTACATACATTCACAAAGTCCATAGGCTTCTTCCTGCATGTTTTCCCACCACTGTATTGCTTCTGAATCTCCAATGACTTGAACAAATAGTGCTGCCTGCTAGGACAAGGACTTCAGGATGCATCACAGTGACTGAAGCTGGCTGTGCTGCTGGGATGGGCTGTAGACAGAATCCCTGGCATGTCCTGGGCTTCCTCCACACTCTTCAAAGGGCCAGACACCACGTGCCTGGCCAACCCGTGGTGCTGGAGGCACTGGGCTTGCTTTGAGCCTGCAGTGAAAGAGCTTGTGCATGCTTAGCAGGCGAGGTCAGCATCTCTGGACATCTGGCAGCTCCCAACAGGCTGCCAGACATTGGGAAATCTGAGACAAACACAAAAAAAGCCTCCAACTCTGCCTGTAAACAATGTTCAGGTGGGAAACCAGCATGTACAGTAACTCTGGAGCCTGCTTTGCTTTAGCTGTAGCTGGAATGTAACCAATTCTGGGTTTTGTGTAGTCAAAACTGGGAGCTTCATCCCTGAACCCAGTCCAAAGCCAAGTTCACTAAGGTATTTAGGTACAAGAATTCATTGAACAACTCAATCCCATTCACTTCACTGGACCTCTGTTCACAGCAAGCAGCTCCTACCCAAAAGAGCTTGTAGATGAGGGGCAGCAAAGTCAGGTAGTACAGATTGTTAAAAACCAACAGCAGACACTGTTTGCAGACTACTAACTCAGTCTCTTCTCCAGGAGAAAAGCAGTTTTATCTGCCTGTTTCTGGTAAGTACAGAAAGAGGCTTCATGGTCATCATAAGTATTAGGATTGAATAATGTTTGCCTATATTAATCTGAAGTGCATAGCAGGGAATAAGGTAATTTTTCCATCCTCCTGATTATATGTAAAAATTTTATGCCAGCTTTTTGTGGATTTGATTGCAGCAACTTGGGATGTTTCCCAATTTGTTCTTCTCCCAGGACAGTTTTTCTGGATCAGTTGCTAACGAGTGCTGGTAGAACACATGGTATAAAATATTTGTTGTTTTAACATTTCAGACAACTTAGAGAGAAAGTCACACTCTCCTAGCTCATGTGCAGTGCCTTTGCTGTCTCAGAGGCCCTCTGTTAATGCCTGCTGCAGGCAAGCAGCAAGGAGTGGGACAGTCCCACAGCAGGGTGTTGGCTCAAAGTCACACACGTGCAAACTAAAATCCATGCTTTCCTGCTCCAGCACTCTCCTGGTGATACCTTTCAGTTTGTTTAAGGCAAGGACATGTTGGCTGAGAATGTCCTCACCCACCCTCTAAATGGTAGCACACCTAAATCACTGTTACATAAAGTCTGTATTTCTTTACTAAAAGAGATGCTGCAAAGTACTTGAAAATAGTGTTGGCTGCTGTGAACTGTGGTGCCCAATCAATGAGAGACATGACAGTCAATTACCCCTCCACTTACTGATTGTCCCTAGCAATCAGCCTAGATCAATACCTTCAATCTCAATTGATAGCAGATATCAAATCTGAAATAGGACATTTCAGTTCTTTGGAAGTACTGTTGGAGGGTGTGCAGTGGCCACCATGTTTATTTAATCATTCATTTCACTTCCACCTGCTCCCATCAGCCAGGGGACAGGCTCTCCAAATGGCTCATGCCCATCCTTTCATCAGGAGTGCTTGCCCAGTGTCAACAAGGAGGACAGCTGGACCACAGCTCACTACCCCAGGGCATCTTCAGTGCTGAGAGAGCCTGTGGCAGAGAATAGGGAAATAAAGCTCAGGCCAATGCAGTGGGCAAAGCAGGAAAATAAGGAGGGAAACTTGGATACCTCAGCAAGGAAGGTGTTCCCCAAGATTCCTCTGTGGCAGCGACACGTAAGCAGGGCACCTGAAGATGGGCTGCTGTGCAGCCACCACAGCCTTGCTGTTGTCCCAGGTGCCATCTCCATCCATTGCCACCCCTCATGTGGCATGGCAGTCACCATTCAGCAGTGACATTATCTCGATTTACGCTGGCAGAGCACTCAGCTTCACAGGAGGGGTGGCGGAGAGGAGCAGGAGGTTGTGCCTGTCTTTGTTACAGGAGACTTAGCAAAGCTTCCAAATATTTGAAGAAGAGCTGTGCCAGGAGCTCTTTCAGAGTTTCCTTCAAAGATGCCAGTTCGAACAGGCTTTTGTAATTGAGAAGGATCATTTGCATTTGTAATGGTTTAAACACAATGCCATACACACCGGTATGGGTGAGGCGGCAGGGACGGGGCTGATTGGGATGGAAATGGTCTGGGGCAGGCAGGAGCTCCCCTGCACTCCTGCCCTCCCATTCAAAAGCCTAGTGGGCTTTGATTTTGGTGTCCCTCAGGCATCCCATCGACCATGACACCTCCCTGCCATTGGCACCTAAGGGAGCCTGGCCCTCTCAGCATGTCAGACTTGTCCTTTTGGTGGCCCTTCAACACCTGTTCTTTGCACAGTATAAGCTCCTCCATGGGATGACCACAGCAGCCAAAAATTCCCATGCCAATTTCTGGATCAGTGTTTCCAGGTACACGCAGACAGCTTGACTGTGACGTCAGAGGTCTCTTGCCTGCACCAATTGCTCCCCAAAAGTGAATCCCAACCCCATGATTTGTCACCATTATACTGCTAGCTCCTGCAGGCTTCACTGCAGGGAACTGGCCTCTTAAAGCACCATGTCCTAGGTTCAGAGAGCCAAGGTGCTTGGCTTTTCCTTAAAAATACTTGGAGACATAGTAAAAACAGGAGAGGTACCTGCTGCATCCTTGGAATCATGGAGAAAAAGCTGGGAAACTTGAATGCAAGAGCTCAGGATATAACCAGCAAAAAACATGCTCTCTTAAAAATGGTTTACTATTGGGGTTGGCTGTTAATGTCATTTCAACATCCACATGTGGCAGAGACAGGAAAGCAGCTGAAAGATAATGGAGATAAAGCATTATCCCTAGGATCACAGTATGGCCAGAAGCCAAGGTATTCCCCTTTTTTTAATACACAATCCTTGTCATAAGATTGAATATCCATTTGGGGGCAGAATTCCCCTACTTTACTCTGCACACTCCCCTCTGAAAGCGTTGTAATGCTTTACTTATTGGCATCTTATTTTGATGAATAGGCTGCAATTGGTGCAAAAATTTCCTAAATGGCTTTAGGAGACTCAGGCATGTGATCGCTGACCCATTTGTACTAGTACTGTCACTCAAAGTCTGTATTACTCACAGGATGCTTATGCCAGAACAGTTCCTAACAGTCACAGTCTTCTGAGGGGACAGCTGATCGCGCTGGGGACTTCTTTGAAGTAGCATAATGGGTGACTATTTCACAAAGTCCCATTTAAAAAACACCTTTAAAAACTAAGTTTTGTGCCTTCAGAGAAAAAGAGCCCAACCCCAACTACGGCAGTGCTGGCAGGAGTGGCTGCCTGCTGGGCTCAGAGAGGCACGGGAAGGAGACATGTCCTCTCTGCTCCTTGTCTGCACTGAAATACAGATATTGAGGATAAAAATAGGGAAGAAAAAAGAGACTTCGGAGAAATGTGGGTCAAGTACGAGGCTTTTTTTTTTTTTAATGTAATGGGCAGGGATAACACAGATCATGGTGCCCGGGAAAAGCAGACCTCAATCAGCAGTGGCAGCAGTGAAATCTCTGAGCTCAGGTGGATTTCTGCAACCTGTTACAGCCCTGAAAGAGCTTCTCTGCTGACAAGCTGGCCCCAATGCCAGACTCCTCCTTACCAAAGCTCTTTTCCCCTCGGAATCGCAGGAAAATGCAGGTCCCGGGGTGGGTTAACACATGAGCAAGGAAAAAATCCCACTCCTGGTCCCAGTTACCAATCCCTCCTCGTGCTGTGGGGCAGGAAACAGGAACCACCCACAGCCCACTCTCCTGGACAGGCTTTGAGCTTTTCTTCAGAATTGCTTCTGACCTGGGCAGCACCATAGGGAAGCCACGGAGATGCACCCCACTCTTACTTGCTGAGTGCAGAAATGCATTTGATGAGCTGTGTTCACTTTCCAAGAGCCAGACATGGACAAGGGCCTGTCTGAGCACCAAAAGAGTTCACTCCTAGGTGAGGAGAAGAGAGGGAAAGGCAGATATTCTATTTAGCTCAAGAGAGGGGAGAAGCCACTAACAGCATATAGAGGCTCCCTCCATTGTGTAGTATTTCTAATTACAGTCAATCAGAAATTGTAGCATGCTCCATCCCATGCTTTCAGCCCGGCTTTGAGCAAACACTTTGCCAAACATTTTTTCAAGAGTGTTTCATTTATGATGTCAGAGATGTCACCTGACACCACCAGTGTTGCCTGGCCCTTCATAAGGAGCATGCTGCTTTGCCCCACTATGGACAAAGTGCTTTTCCTGTGTCTTATCAGGAGTTCAGAGCCCCAGGAAGAGATCCCATCCCTAAGGAGAAACACCAGGGCAACACAGCCAGCCTCACTCCAGCTGCAAACCTGACCAGCCACGACAGCTTCTCCCTGTTGCTACAGCTTGTTCTAAACTTTTCGTATGCTCAAAGAAAGGGAGAAACACACAAGCCCAGAAAAAAGTTATACCATGACTATTTTTAGCATGCGGTTGTGTTCAGAAATCCCCCAGAAATCAAAGACTTTCTGAATTTGCCAGCAACAGTTAAAGAAAATGTATTTCCTTACTGCTGTTCATAATTTAACCACCCTCCCCTCTTATTTGCACTGTTTATACATGAATTCCTACAGCATTATGTGCTTTGTATAAGCAGGAAAAGTCCAGTCCAGACACGGCTCCATGACAGCTCCTCCTGACTAACAGCAGAATTATCCTTACATAAGTCCTTTCTCTTCCTTGGCATTTTTTTTCCCTCCAGGAAGGTACTTCCCCGCACACCCCGGCGGGATGGAGCTGCTCAGTTCCATGCCTGATGTCGCAGTGCCATCTCATGGCAGCTCCAGTGCCAGACTTTCAAAGGAGATCCACTTGCTTTCAGCTCTTTGCAGGTGTCTTCTTGTTGAGCTGTTGAGGCCTTAAATTTACAAACTCACAAAAAGAAAAAAAAAAAAAAACTAAAAAAACCCCAGAAAATATTAAATGAGCGTTTTTAGTAATTACTTAAAAACTTTAGAAACTTAAAAGTCTTCCAAGGAAGCTCAAGGATGAAGAACAATCAGCAGAGATAACTTATTTTCTAAGAAGCAGGAAGGATAGAGATGAGGGCAATGAAGATGCTCACACCACTTTTGTAATTAGCTTGACTCCAGAGGAAGAAATTTTACCCTGACTGCTTCTGAAAACATGGAGAGGGGCCACCCTGTGCTCCTGTAGTCAGGCATCCTGCTGGGAGAAACTCCAGGGAAGTCACCAGCTGACCCCCACTGCATAGTCACAGCAAGAGCATGGGGGATCCGAGACACAAAGCCAGAAGAGTGGCACTGCTGCTGCTGCTGCTGCAGGGTGTAGATGTAGGGAGTGACTAACAAGCTGGCCAGCTGAACACCAAAACCCCAAAAAAATCTCCCCAAAATTATTACAAAGTGAATAAAAAAAGCCCTCTAGCTTTCTATGTAGACCGTGCCTGTGCCACAATGCAAGGATCATTTCCCAGTTAACCTGACAGGCCACCCTGTCCTTTCAATATTATTTTGAAAGGTTGCTGAGAGCCAGCAATGCTAATGTATTTGGGTCAGGATTTTCCTACTCCAAACCCCCTATTTCATGACCAAAGACATGAAGGAAAAATCCCTTCTACCTTTGATGGCGTTTACAATATGATCCACCCCACAGCTGTGACAGCTCCAGCAGGGAGGCAGGGGTGCCAGGATGGGTGCTTCCCTGGTGGGAAGCCATGGAATATGATTACCCAGAGAGGGCACATCATGGCACAGGATTACATGTACCATCCATCACTTGCTGACTGGGTTGTTTTCTCTTTGCACACTTGTATGGAAATGTAACTACAAAACATTCCTCTGAGCTGTTCACTTACGTGCAAATATAGCTTTAAATGACTTCTCTAGGAAAGAATCCTCACTATTTTATACAAATTGTCTTGTATGTTTATTACACAGAATCATGATCCAAAAAGAAGGGGATCCATCCCATGCCTGTTCATAACTCTGTTACACATTATGAGCTGAACATACTCCAGGCCCACTCATATGATGAATGATACCTACTTCACTTCCAGCCTGCTCCCATGTGCTTATTTATTTATGGAGCCTCAGTGCTGATGGATACACTCCCAGTTCCTCCATGAGACAGAGCACATCACAGGCACTAGGCTTGCAATGGGCAGTTTGGAGAGGGAGCAGTAAAAGCTGAAACTCTGCTCCTGGCCTCACTGCTGTGCAGGAACACCCCAGGACTGCTCCAGAACTGCTACACTTCCAACTGACATTGTTCCCAACAGCTGGTAGTTTCTCCACCACATTTAAAGCCCTTTCTCCTGTCCCTTGACTAGGAGCAGAGCACCAGGCTGGACTCAAGAGCCCTGCAGGTGCATGGATGCCCACCCACCCACTCCAGGAATGCTGTGCCTGGGAGGTACCCACGAGATGTCTCCTGCTGTATTTAGCTTGGCTGGCTTGGCCAGCCCATTCCATTGTCTGCACAGCCTCGGGGAGAGTGGAAGGAAACAATGTACTGCCCAGCCAAGCAAAACACGGGGAGGTCAAAAGCTGCCGCACGGCTTCTTGGAGATGACACACGCTCCCGAGGCAGGTCCACTTGTCTCCTGGCACGGCAGCATCCTGCAGAGCCCTGCACTAACACCACAGCTGCCAAACCTGGCTCCTGCAGCCACCACCTCCCTCCCAGGGATTGAGTTTTGTAACCTGGGTGGGAGGAAGCTGCTGGGGTGGGTAGTCCCTGTGCAGAGCGCAGCTCCCATTCCCCTGTGCTGTGGTACATACGGCTCCAGAAATAATCCAGTGTTCATTACCTTGTCAAATCAAGAAATTGAGAGCTGTCAAAGTGTAGCAAAGATTTGAGGTGGCTTTTATAGCAAACTGTGGAATCTCCCACTGTTTGTCTAATCTAATTTCCTCATCCTCGTTGTCCTAAGAGAATCATTACAAGACAGGGAGAAGTAGAGAGATGAAGACAGGAATAATTTCCAGCTGAAGGCACCTCCGCCTTCCATGTGTGTATGCAGATGAGAGGGTTTATATAAGCTGTGTGGGATCAATAATTTCCCTCTGTCAGGTTTATGTTTCAAGACAACACTTAGATTTCATCCCCTCTGGTTAATCAGCCATAGAAAGAATTTAAAAATAAAAATATTATTTTGTCTGGCAGCAAACACTCCTGTCTTCCAGCACTGGCTTTTAAGAAGGCAATGCCAGAGAGAGCAACATGTGGCACATCTCAAGCCCCTTCAGCTGAGATAAAGCCCTAGAGGAACCAGCTGCTGTGACAGCAGAGGGTGAACAAGCTGTCCAACAACAGCAGCAAACCCAAATAAATTAATAGTCAATACTGTCTCTGCTGGGGAAGGAAAGGTTAAAACCATGCCAGCAACTGGTTGGAGACAAGCTTTTGAGGCAAAGCTGCTGTTCCTTGCCTGCTAATTGTTATGTTTTCCAAAGATGCTATCAACTAAGTTGTGTTCAACAAACTGCTATTTAATTACTAGAGTAAAATCCGGTTAATTAGCCAGCCCCAGAAGACATCCCTTCATCCCCGTTAAGTGAAATTCCCAGCTAATCCCTCCAGCAGCCATTGTGTTTCAGCCCAGAGAGCAATTAGTGATGGGCACAAAGGTGAGGGGAGCATCAGAGCTCAGCCCTCACCTGCTGCCACAGGGGCTGTCTTCAGCCCTGGGAAGGTGCAGACCACAACAAGGACAGCCCTGGGAAGGTGCAGGCCAGCACAAGGACAGCCCTGGGACAGCACAAGTGTAACACTCAGAAGTACCTGTTCATTCCTCTTACCAATTCATAGCTCTCCTTCCTGGCTCCAGCTGCCCAGGTGGCTTCAACCACAGCCTGGCCAGCATCTCCTCTTCCCCTGTGCTTCCCTGGGCTGATCCCCTTCCTTCCTCTGTGCAGTCCATGCCTGTGCCCATGCAAGAGGCTGGCAGTGCCCCTTCAGCTCCACACCACCCTCCACCTACCTACCACCATCCAGCACCCAAGCTTTTAGAGTGACTTCTAAAGACAACCAGAACTCTCCTCTTAGCTCTCATCTCACCTGGCTTCCCAGGTGTAGCAAGGATATGAGATTTCCACAAAATTCACAAAACAGCCTGGATAAAAGTGACAAGTGCTCCAGTTCCAGAGAAAACTTCAGCCTTTCTGGATGGTGCCCGAGGGCACCATTTCAGCTTGGAAGGGATCAGCCAGGGCTTGTTCCCACCCCAAGAGGGAAGCAGGTTTCTTTCATTCATCTAGTCTGGAGCTTCTTTGGAGTCTGTCACCATGGAAGTTAAATGTTTTAATTTTACATTGAAATGCCAGCAGAAATTAATTTTGATAGAAAGTTGTAGGCACTTCTCTGATATCCATTTAAACAATTTAGAAGATTTTGAAGTACTAGGGGGCTCACTTAATCAAGTTCAATAAAGCAAATCTCCAGGTGAAAATAATTAATATTTAAAAGAGTATAAAAATTAACTGTTCAACATGATTTGGTAAAAATACATCCCTACAGATGTAGGGATGAAAGGACAGTTCAAAAATTCTACTAAGCCTTAAAATCAATGGTTGCAAAATTCCAATATGCAATTTGTCATGTTCCTGGGAACTTGCACTGCCCAGTTTGATCCAAACCCAATCCTGGATTGTGGCATAAGAGACACTGAATTTTAGTTGAGAAGATATCCATCAACCCTTATTCTAAGTAACACTAACAACTACTATCATAATTAAGGCATATGGAAAAAATAGAATCCCTGATTTTATAGACTAGGAACTTAGGAGAATGAAAAATTTTCAACAATTTGAAATATGGACCTTGATAGTCAGCCTATAGCTACCCTGTAGCTACCCTACCCTACAGCTAGAATGATGTCTAAAAGTCTTTACCCAATGTTGAAGTAGAGAAGTCTTTAATATTAAAGAGGCACACAAGGCAACAACATAAAAATATTTGCCTGCAGTTGGATGAATAAAGTAATACCTTAAACTGGAAAGTTCCAGTGACATCACCAGATCAGCCCCTTCTGCCAGCAGCTCCAGCTCTACCGGAATCAACATCCATCCTGAAAACAAACCTAGGGAAGAAATAAGAGGCTGTGGCTTGTTTCCAAAAGTAAAAGGAAGCAGAGGGAGAGGTGCATGATTAATTTTCCATTAGTATTCCACTTACATTTCCTCCAAAGACAGGGAAATACTTCAAGTGAGAAATCTTGCTCATCAAGCAGTTGAAAACATTTCTCCTTACTATGTTCTAACTCTCACTTCTCTGAAGTCACTTTTCCCCTGCATCACACAGGCCTGGAGGCTGTCCAGGTATATCCCTGCAAGTACCCACTGGTACTTCACATTTCTTCACTGAAAAAAAATTTAATCTAAGAACAAAACAGACACCTTTTAAGAGAGTACATTTTAATGAAAAATACAAAGGTTTGAAAAAGCAGGACCAGTAACATTTCATCCCAGAAAGTAATTACAAAAGCAAGACGCTTGGATTTTAGAAAATGTGTTTAATTAATAATGCTCATTAACTACACAGTCTTAATCCATAAATACAAGTTAAAATTGTAAGTACAAGATAAAGTTGTAAAAAAAATGTCAAATGTGTGATACTTTTTTTTAAATTTATTTGATTTTTATGGTTGCCTCTGAATATACTAAAGATGTGGAAATCAGTGCAACTTAAAGAGCAACCAGACAAAAGCCTGTAAAGGATGAAGGAGTGCTCAGCAGAGGGTATGTTCATCTCTACCTTGCACCTTCTTGTAAAAGGAACCACATCAATCTTTGGTAGTATATTAAAGCACCTCAAATAGTTAATAGAGACAAACATTTAAAGGTTAACACTGTTTATATTCCTATTTAAGCTGCAACAAATTTCTTTTCTGTATTTTTTGTTTATTTTAAAAAGGACACTTAGGAAGTTTTGAGGGCTTGAAACTACAGACAATGGGATCTCTTCCTTTGCACTGAAGTCAGCAGCAATTCTGACACTGACCCAGTGGGTGCAGACATGGGCCTGATGCACCTAACGAAGTGGGAGGGATGGATCCAGTTTGTACAATTCATTAGAAATTATTCATGACACTTTTTCATGGATGTACAGAAAGACACCATAAGAGAGCATACAATATAAAACCATAAATACCCTATCACCCTTAAATAAGAGGTGTTGAGTTTGCAGGGTTTCCTACTGAGAAATTTCTGATTCTAACCTGAACAAGGGCTCTTCTGAAATCAATACAATTAAAACACATTAACATCATCCTACACAGGGTTAGTCCCAATATAAATGTGTTTTCTTTAATTGCTCATTTAAGGTACCCTTTTCTATTTACATTTACAGTATGTGCTGTTGCCAGTGCAAGACCAGATTACACTGAACATTAGAATAAATGCAATGCAATTCCTTTCTCTCTTGGGACAAAACCAGTGAGTAAATTTTAACATGATAGGAATGTTTCAAAGTGAAAATTGAAAACATATTTCCCCAAGCCAGGATTCCTTTATGTACAGCACATCTTGGAAAAGCAGCATAGCATCTCTGCATATTTGCTTTTCACTAAGTACAGCACAGAAAAAAAAGCCAACTATCTTGAAATGGGAACAAATATAATCAGCTTGAACAAACAAGTGGCCAAAATATTTTTTCAGAGAAACAACTAAGAACTAAAAACACCAACTCAACATGAAGCAATGAATCACGTATTTAGTGGTCAAGGCAACTGTTCAGGTTTTTTTTTTCATTTTCAGTAGCAACAGGCCAGTTTGAAATGTCAGAAACTCAAAAAGGCCAATCCCATGTAGCCCTTCTGCAGGGCTTCCACCATCCTCCTTGTCCAGAGCAGCTCAAAACACCAAATAACAAATGATCTTGGCATACAATGCACTCAATGCTTTCCATATCAACCTTCAAAAGCATGATGCTCTCTGTGAGCTAGGGAAGAAAAAAGGAAAAAAAAGGAATAGAAGAACATGTAAACTCTGTCAAGGAGTTGAAAAGATTAAAAAAAGAGAAGTTAAAAATGTATAAATCACTCAAGGGAGAACACAATGTGCCAACAAGGGATCTTTCAGAATAAACTGTTTGATAATATATTTATAAGGAGCCTAAAATATGAGATCCCTTAAAATCCTGATTGCAAATGGTTCCTCTAAATTAATACTTAAATTGGACAGTATGTAGCCTTGAGAGTTATTAAGAGAATTGTTTAATTTGTTTTGTGAATCAGGCACATTAAACATGAAATAAAACATATTGTACAATGAAATTTAAAATAACTTTTCAATGATAGCTAACTTCTACATTGAAGGGACATAATTTTAATGCAATGTCAGATGCTACATTCCCAAGTTATTAATGATGAATCAGGCAAGATATTTCCATAGAAATACCCTACCAGCATCTTGTTTTTCTAATGAAGGTAGAAATGAACAGTACAAAATACTTACATTTATAGAAGACCGCTTTAAAAGACACATGTGGGAGAAGTTTATGAATCTTTTCTAAAACTTTTGCTTCACTTGCTGAAGAGGAATTCATGTTCCAGACTTGCACAACATCTTCACGGTCACGAACACTGACACTAACCCCTATTACTTCATCATCTGTGCAGAAGGGGAAGAACCGTCAAGGAATACTTTAAAACTGAGACATGTCTAATTTGCTACTTATGTATTATGAAACAGTGCCCAAAAACTGAAAAAAAAAATAAAGATGTGAAAAAAAGAGCAATCTCCAAGGAGGAAAATACCAATGTTCAAACCAGACAAAGTAGTTACCAGAAACTAACTCTGTTTTGAGAAGTTATTGGAAATATTACCTCATGGTATTTTTTATGAAGTACCATAGGATTATTCATCTTTGCTATTAGCACTCTTAGACTTGATTAGACAGGAATGACAAGACTCCCTCCAGTAAGGTCAGCAATATGAACTACTAAAGGCAATTTACCTACAGTGATGTCTACAAGCAGAAATGGGAGGATAAGGGTGAAACAACTAAAACACCAGGAAAAGTACCTGGTGGAGATCAGACACCAGCTTTTCCAGACTTTGCTCTCTTTCTCCTTTACATTTTGTCAAGGCAGCAACAGACAAAAAGAAAACAAAATTAATGAAATTAATAAAGCCCCAATCAGGCTGCTGCTGCTGCCAGTGCTGGTAACTCAGTGCTACACTGAAGAAGCCCTTTCTGGTGTGAAGTTCTCAGGATGCAGCTTTGTGGAGAGCTCAAAGGCCATGGCACATGTGGGAGCAGTGGCTGCTCCAGCTGTGAGCTCCATGGCACAGCTGCTCTGGCCATCCCAAGGAAAGGGTCACTAACAATACACAAAGGTGGTGTCAGAAGCACAAGGCCAAGGGCAAGAACAGCAGAATATCATATATTTGCTTTAAGTGACCCCAAGACAACCCCGTCAGTGTATAAAGGGTGTGAAAGACCATTTAGAAGGTTATTTCTGAAGTGCTCTGTAAACTTGAGAAATGCCATTCTTTTTCATGGAATGATAGCCAGTGAAAGACAATTCCTAACAGGATATTCACTGTCACTGTAACAGCCACTTTTATCAGATATTTGTGCTTAGAAGAGAAGCAAATATGGTGAAAAAAATGATGGAGAAATGTCTCAATCATTACCTGCTGCACAACAATCTGTAAACTGCTCTCCAATAGTTGCTAGTAGTAGCTCTTTCCAAACTGCAGCCTAAGGAGGCAGAAAAATGTTACATTCACATTATTATTTCTTAAACTGAAAGTTAGGTTTGCTAGCTCAGTTTTGAGTGTCTTCTCTTTCTGAAGTTGTCTAGACAAAAAGGAGTATTTATTGTAAGTGCATGCTGTGTTATATAATTAATTGTTGGGTCTGTACAAGATGGTTCCTCTTATCCAAGGAGATGGTGTGCCCATGTGTGCTAAAGAATGAAGCCAAAAAAAAAAAGAGAAACAGGCATGAAGGTGTTATTTATGCTATTTACAAAGCACTGAAAGCTGACTGAAGTTCACCTTCAAGCAAACCTTTCAGAAGTGACTGAGGCCATGTGGTGCATAGTTTGAGAGATCAAAAGTATCTTCATGTCAAAAAGGGACTGTCATTCAGCCTCTGAAAAACAAGGCCTCTAGGGTCCCTAAATTCACTGCCCAGTAATTCAGGCTCTCCAAACCACTTGTCACTTCTGACAATCTTCACACCTTGGATTATAGAAGGAAAAAGACAATTTCAATTTCAGTCTTTTGTGACCACTTGGGACTGCAGGGGAGGAAAGCTGCAACTCACATACAAGGAAAAATCCCCCAGGCAAAAATCAATTAACTTTCGGCTGAAATTTTGAGTACCATCTTTCAGCATTTAATGCCTTCTGCAAGGCTGTCACATTTTTCTGACACTTCACTTTTTCTGTTTAAAGGCCTGATCCAGAGCACACTTACGCACATAAACACCATGTGTGAAGAGGTCAAATCTCCTTTCTGTGGCAGTTCACAGAAGTTACTCACATGCATTTGATTAGAGAGCAAAGAGAAACACAGTTATTTCATTAGAGCTCAAGGATATGCCTGAATAGACTTCATCTTTCACACTTCTAAATGAAAAAGAAATATAATTTAGCATAGATTATCAGGAAAAGGTCTTTCTATTTTTCTTTGTATGCCTATAAGCAAACAGTCTCAAGAACAAAGGTGATTATAAATTACCATGTTTCCAAATTGAAACACTGTAGCTTTCATTTGTATTATAATGCATTGCCAAATGTTATCTAAAGCAAGAGAAATGTAATTATTGGAAAATAAACTTCTGCTCTTTGTCTTTAAAAGGTTATGGAAGTTAAAGTACTGTTTAGTTATTGTGTTGGGTGATGTAAGAAGTAAAAACCTTTACAGCAGCTTTATCAAACAGAATTTAAAGAAACTCCCTTACTAAACAAGGTCTGAGTAAAGAGTCAATGTAACATACCGTACTTTCTTTAGGGACCTTCATTTTCCATATGCCTCCTTTGGCATTGCTTTCTTCTTCCCTGTTATGGGAAATAGATCAGTGAAAATAAACATTCAAATCCACATCTAGATAACCCTATATTTGTGGTTTAATTTTCCCAGAAAAATCCCATCTGAAATGCAATTACTAACTCCAGGGAGCATGACTCTGACTTCTGACATCAGAGATAATTCTTTCATTGTTCATATGAAGTGTATCTCTCAACACCTAATCCTTTTCCTAAGTTTTGTGTGTTGGAAAACATTTGTATTTTCCCTGACTACAGACCATCTTTGAAGTGGCTGCACAGTGTATGGGAACAAGGAACAAAACAATTTTACATTTTACTATGGTAACCTTTAATTTTGGAAAACCTCTGGCATATTTTCACAGAAGCAGTTTTTTACTCTTCCGTTTATTCAGTTTAATAAAAGAAGATGAGAACACTTCAGTTTTGTGACAGCTAGAAATTAATTGCCCTTATTAAAAAAAGACTGGAGCAGCTGCAGGTTAGGGCAGATGTAACCATTAAACTGCCTTGTAATGACAAAGGCACAATGCACTAACATGTGAGCTTCTCAAGTTTATTCTCTCACAATTATTTTTCTAAGACTTTAAATTAGGGCTTCTAGTTTCCTGTTAAAACTCTGTAAAGGCCAAATTAAAGGAACAACCTAAAAATTCATCTTTGAAATATCTATGCCCAGTGTGATACCTATAGAGATTCCCCAGGATCAATGGTTTCCCACCAATCCTGATAGATGATGGGGAAAAGAGGGGGCAGCTTTGGAAGGACATCTTCAAAAATCTGCATCCTCAATTCTTACTTCAGGATTTCTCTTTCTTTCTAAAAGAAAAAAATATAAAATGCTGAAATTGGCTAGTATACTGTAATGGTAATCTGAGAAAAGTTTCTTGGCAGTAATTATTGAAAAGTTAGCAAATTACTGATGATGAGATCAATCTCTTGCAATCCCTTTCCTAAAATGCAAAATTACTTGGATAAGCTTAAAAAAGTGTTTAATTTTCAGAAATTATCTTTGCATTTTATACCTCTAGTAGTTGCTTAACAAATGAAAACTAAAAATATTTTTAAAGCTCAAAAAATCAAACCTCTAAATTCTCTCATTCATCCTCACAAAGATATGAAGGCCTGGACACGACGGCCCAGTTGATTTATACAGATGTCAATGTTTTTTTATACCAAATTTAGCTATCCTTATGAGTCACAGTATTTTCAGAAAAGTTAACATAGACTTTCAGATCCATTTCACTTTAGAAAATTTCCATTTCCAGTAGATTAGGAGAGAAATCTCCTGCAGTACATCACCATAAAGTTAGACAACTATGATTAAGTTAAAGAACCCTAATACAATCACAATCTACATAAACGATGCCAAAAGATCAAAAGTCTTCAGAAAGTGCTGAGGTTCTCTGAGATGCAACAGAACTGCAACAGGAAGAAGGGATGCAAAGTTTGATTTCTGAAAACATCAATTATTTATACTTTATTCCATTACTATCCTACAATCAAGTAGGAATCTGCTGCAATGAATCACCTCATAGTGTCTTAAATTACTTTTGGTCCAAGGTGCATAGGCATGTATAGGCATATGAAGCATGTACTTCACCTGTACTTTTGCCCAGGTGATAAAGGAGTGAAGGACCATCAGTTGTTTGCATCATTATTTCACCAGCTTCAGTGGAAAGAAAATAATGTGCAAGCTAAAAAAATTCAAATAGAAGTAACTTATTCTGTGTATTCCTAAATTGAAATTCAGAGTCATATTCTAATTTCTTAGCTTCTATTTCATAATCTATTTTTGTACATTTACATCCAGAGGTGGACAATGAAATTACAGTCTGTGTTTTTAATAAAGACTCTTTGGTACAAGTCACTTCTAAACTGAACAAGAACCTCAGGGTACTTCTTTCATTGGTCTCTTGAGTTCAGGTGTTTGCAGCCAACAGAAACAAGACCCTCCTGTCCCACACCTTTCACTCCTCCAAGTTATTCCACTGCCTATTCCCAGAAATGTCTGATGACAACACACGTACCAAAGCGGGCGCCTTTCTCCCCGCATTAAATGGTAGCTACATCTCAGAGGCAAGTTTGTCACGGGAGGAATGTTGTTGTAGACACTCCAGAAATCCTTGAAAAGGAAAAAATATTAGTTGCATTAACACATGAGAGTGTTTCATGCAGATTTATTTCATTGCTAATTTCCTCTGAACCAATTACACATCCTTCTCCTGGAGAATGGGCAATTTCTACGTTATAATAAAATGTTCTGAAAAGAACTTCTTACAGAATCATTTCTACTTTTATTTTTTTTTAGATGCCATTTCTGCATACATGAAGGTGGAAAAGAAGGAAGCAGTCCAAATGCAGATTATCCTTTTGAATACAGAGGGAAAAATCATCAAAAACAGAGCTACACTGAGTATGTCAGAACAAACCAGTACACAGAACTTCTTTAGCATATTAAAAAGGTATATTTATATCAAATATCCACCTTGCTTCACTTAAGACTAGCCTAAGTGTCATTATGATTATCCTGGGTTACAAAAACACCACAAACAACAATTCTGGTGAACTAAGTGTCTAACCAGCAACCAACTAGTTTGTCTGAGTGAAAGCTTTCAACCAGATGCAAAGAACCTGAAATGCACACATTAATACAGGAGTGGGGGAGAAATTCAAAGATTCAGTTACCAGGAACCATTGGATTACTTCCCCGTGTTTCTGCTGATAAAAGCAGAAGCTGTCAGGCAGGTTTAAGGTAGATAAAAAGACACTCAAAAGCAGTAGCGAGCAACAGGGAAGGATGATTGAAAAGATCCCAATCACTTCTCTCTTTATCCAACAGCTGGGAATAGAAAGGATTTTTAAAGACTTAAGTTGCATCAACGTGTGGTGATGCAATATTAATAATTAGTGCAACTCATTAAGTATTATCTAGCCATAATATTTAAGTATTATCTAATACATTAAGTAATATCTAATACTTAATCACTAGCACAATTTTAGAAACAAGGATTGCAACATTATGTGATAAAATTTTGTGGCCCTTGGCAACTCTGCCTAACAGCCATTACCTCTACCCAGCCACAAGAAGAAATTGAAGACATGTAAAAATATAAAAACTTGGTATGAAATACTCATTTCAACTATGATCTTACTCTTAAATGGTGGTGTGCCCAAACCCTCAAGCTACTTTCAGAAGAAGGAGTAGAGGTACACTGGTAGATGGCTGTGGAAACATTTGAGAGCTCTTGTTGCCCTCAGCTAGGGATGCAGTTTGGAAGGTTTTGCGTTTGGAAATCTCATGCAATGTACAAAGTTGTGCAGACCTTAATAAGAAAGCCTTATTTAAAACTTCAGTAGATTGCTACAGGTGTGCTCCTCAAAGAGAAGGGTCTGACATTATCCTAAAATTTCAGAGATTTAGTGAACTAGTCAGCCTAGCACTAAGGTGAGACAAATACCACTTTGCTACACACTTCATGCTAACTGTGGTATTAAAACAGAAGTACAATTTTATTTGCAAGAGATACCCACTACTAGGCAATGGCAGATGACACAGACATGCAGAATTTCTCACTACTGCAAGTATTATGTGGTTTAAGAGTCCTTTAATTCAGTTTGCTAGAATCTTTTTTAGATATATATTCAAGGAGAGAAACCCCACCAAAAAAAAAAAAAAAGCCACATGCTGCAATTTTTAGTCTTTGCGTAATTAATTCCTGTATTAGAAAAAGGAGAACATGCTGGAAAGATATTTAAAATACATCAAATATTCAGTGTACTAGTGGAAACTCAGGAAGCTTTAAGAATCCAGCATGCCCAACCCAATATGCCTCCTCCTTTCCCCAACCAGAAAGCCAAATGAAATTCAAACACTGACTCAGTAATACAAACACACAACACCAGTAACACTCACGTTTCACACCTCAGGTAAGCAAAGCCACAGGTGTGACTCATCCTAGGAGGAAAAATGAAACTTGAGGTGTGAAGTTGCATTAATAACATGTGGCAGCTCCTGTAGCAGAGCCAGGTGCCTTACCTGCACTGTTTGTACCGTGTATATCTTCTTCAAATTTAGTGCACATTCAGCCGCTGTTGTACCAGGAAGTGACCTTGGAGACAAAGCACCGATTAATTAAAATATTTATTTTATCAAGGAGGGGGAGAAGGGAGATGGAGAAGGAATGTGAATCGCACGAGTGTGAAGTTGAAATGTTCACATGTCAAAGGCGAAGTCCAACTCCAAATTATCACGAATCATTTAAAGATAGAAGTTATTTTATACTTGCGAAAAAATTCATATTTGCCAGGTAATTCATAAAACTAAACAGAAGTATCAGGAGTTTTAGCCGAGCAGCACAGCACTGCTCTCGGAGCTACGACACACCATCAAAGCTCTCCTGTTCACAGGTGATGGGCTACCAGAAGGGGACCACATGATCCTACCCCGGAATTATTTTCAATTACATTTAATACCCCCCCCCAGCCCCCGTTTTTAGCATTTTAAGGCGCTCCCAATGCTCCACACTTTGAAAAGGAAGCTCATCCGCACACCTTGCGCTGACTACGCTCGCCGGGCCCTCAGAGCGGGCCGCTAGGTGGCGCAGGCGCACAGCCGGCGGGCAGGCGGGCACGGCGGGGCGCGGGCACGGCCGCACCTTCCCTCAGCCCCACACCTCCCTCACCAGGGGCCACAGCCGCCACGGGCTCCTCGCTACCCCTGAAGGGTGGGACACGCACACGGCGTGAGAAGAAGCACAAGTCCCACCGGCCAGGCTGTGGCACCCAGCGCACCCAGGGAACCTCCATGACTCCAGGGAGTTCTTCCGCCGCCGGCACCGATGCCTGCAAGCCGCATTTACCACCAGCACTCCTTGTAAAGTCAAGACATCCTTGGGTGGTCTCACTGCCAGACACCCTGGTACACCAGGTGTGGTTCAGCTTCTGTAGCTCACCCTCATACCGACCATCACCAGCTCCCACCTGGAGCTGCTTCTCTCCCTCAAGGGCCTTCAGGGGAAGCCATAAGCGGAGTGGTTGAGGTCACTTGGTCTGTTCAGCCTGGAGGAGACTGAAGGGAGATTTTATTGCAGTCGTCAAGTTCCTCAGGAGGAGAAGCACAGGGGCAGGCACTGATCTCTGTGGTGAGCACTGACAGGACCCCAGGGAACGGCTGGAGCTATGCCAGGGGAGGTTTAGGCTGGATATCAGAAAAAGGTTCTTCCCCGGAGGGTGGTGGGGACTGACCAGGCTCCCCAGGGAATGGTCACAGTGCCATGGCTGCCAGAGCTCCAGGAGCACTTGGACAATGTTCTCAAGCACAGGGCGTGACCCTTGGGGATGGTCCTGTGCAGGATCAAGAGTTGGACTCAATGGGTCCCTTCCAACTCAGGATATTCTGTGATTCTTTAGGCACACACAGCACCAGCTGCATCCCATCATCTGAAAGGTCTTTTCCAATCTAAATGGTTCTATTTATAATCTTTTCCATGACTCTTTAGTGCGTGAGACATGGGACAGTGCATCCACACCCCCAGAAATCCCTGTGTTCCTGTCACTGCACTAACATCCTAACACCCACCTTACAATTCCCAGCACACAATCCCACAGACACAGTTTTGGGGGAATGAGGTCAAAATTGCTAAGGCACATTCAAGTTCTTAGAACTAGAAACATTTTTCTTTCCCTTCAGAAGCTGAAGTAGGATTTCTAAAGAAAAACGAAGATCAAAGACAAAAGCAACCTCCCATTGTGTCTCAGAAGAGGAAACAAAAATGTGTAAAATTACTAAATCTGGAAACAAAAGCAAGAGAACGGGTTTAAGGAAACAGAAGAAAACGCAGCTGTTGCTCGGGTACCAGCTGAAGAAAGGATAAAAGCAAAGCAGATCTCAGCATCCCTCCCTGATACATCTGATCAGCATGAAATATGTCCAGGGAAACACCCAAGTTACTCTCAGTTGTCACAGATATAATTGAAGCTCTGGGCAAACCTTAGATATTCATGTAAAGGAAGAAATTTAATATGCAAAACTACTGAAACAGCATCACATCTTCCAAAGTCTAATAATAGCTCTAAGGTTTTTTCAAGGCTCCTATTAAAATAAGCTGCTTTAAAAATACATAAGAAACCAGCAGAAAAATACCTCCCAAGTTTTTCAGTATAAAACAGGCAAACTAACATCTGCTTTACTATTTGCCTGTTAACTACCCGAACTAAGAGCACATGGTGGAACTAGCAGGAAAAAAACCAAACAAAAAAATCAACAAGAAATCAGCATGGCACAGCTTGTAGTCCAGTGGCTCATGAACTATAAAAACTCCTATGAAAAAACTGATAAACTAAAGCCAGGAACAAAAAAATCTGCCATCAACATGATAAAAGGACAGAGTAAGGTTTGGAGTTCTGGGGTTTTTTTGTGTGTTTTGGCATTTTTTATGTACATTTTACATTCAGCATTAAAGAGCAAAGAGAGAAATTCACAGTATTTTACAGAAACCGAGACAGTCAGATTGCTTTTGCAAGCACACAAAAAAGGTAATCAGTTCAAACAGACTTTAAAACTTATCAAGTGATTTAACTATTTGTCAGTAGAGAGTAGTGGATTCACAACCAGCTACCCCTTGTTCTTTTCTTGCTAACCATACTAGCACCTCTCTACTAACACTTTGTTCCATGTAGAATGGAACACAAACAGGCAAAACCAGGGATAAATTTTGCCTCTTTTTGTCTCACCCCACTGCCCAAGAAATTACTTCTCTTCTGGACTATTTCTGCCACTGGTGGCTTAGCAGTTACCAAGGCATCTGGCATTACATATGTTGTACAACAGATACTATCACCACTTGATATCCTCGTGCTGATGCTGCCACTGAGTTGCTTCAATAGAGAGGTCTACTCAAATAAAAGATTAAAATGTATTCTCTAGCCATAGCCTTCAAAGGTTACCTAGATCATCATGGTAGCCATTTAGCAAATTTAATACCATTTAAAAGTGCAGCTAAGACATGTAGACAGGATATACCACTCCAAGGTTATAAAATGGTTCATTTTGATAGTTGCAAATAATATTTTCCAGAGAAACTGTGATCAGCTGGCAGAAAGCATCAACCAACCAGCAAATTACCTATTTTAAAAGTTATGGTGGGTGACCATTTATTCCTAGTAACCTGCCTGCTAACTGCTCCAGGCCCACCAGATTACAGTGTTATTTCAGCCTTTCATCCAGCTCTGGAAAGTGTAAGTCACTTATGGATATGAGCATGAACACCCAAATGTTTTTATCTGAAAAACAAATGAGCAAAACCAAAATCCTACTAAAAAACATGTAATTGAGAAAATGATGATGCATCAATTTAAAAGTTCAGGATCATTTGCTCCAGAATTTACACCTGCACAAAATTGGTTTAATGCATGAGTATAAGGCAGAGACAGTATTTTAATCAGACAGACAGAAGAAAAAAGCCTTGAATTTCCTGCAAAATTCCAGACTGCTGACAAATCTGAAATGTAGAGTTTCTGTTTCACCCAGAAACTCAGCAGATCCACATAGATGACCACTCAGGAGTTTCATACTTGAAACCCATGAAATTGGGATTTATTTTCTTTTTAGTTGAGTACATAGGTTAAGTTTAAATCACATTAGCAGAAATGACAGATGATTTTCAAGTGAAAGAATTTGTAGAAATTCCTGTTTCTCTCCAGCAAAAACTTGCACTATAAGGCAGGAGTAGTGAAATGATTGTGTACTTTACTAAAAACCTCAGTACATGTGGTACTACAAAACAAGACCCTGCAAATATTGACCCTTGAAATGAAGCCATTACAGGATTCTTCTCCTTCAAATAATTTTACTGCCATCAACAATACAATTAATCCAATGTGCCCTAGTGACCTGTCAGTTATTACCATGGTGAGCAATTCATTCCCAAGAACTCAACAGGCCCTGCCAATCCCCATGAGCACGGGATCAGGAAGGAGCTGGATCACAGCTCCAGCCTGGCACTGACAGATCCTCTGGGGGTGGAAATAGTTGTTCTGTCACCACTTCACCTACAATTATGCATCTGGGTTTCCCATGGAGAGACTGCAAATAAAATATTTCTGTGGTTCTCCTGGCCTGCCTGTTTCATGCCCTGTGATGCCACTGCATCTTCAGAACCTTTACAGTAGAAAATTTAGTGCAGTATCAGGACCAATTGAGTTGCCTAATCAGGCCAGACCCACTGTACAGCATTTCGTGGTGAATCACACAGGAACGTGGAAACAGGAATTATCTCCACAAAATGAATCCTAATGCCAGCTTTCTTTGCTACTCCTTCATTATTCCAGCACGAATAAAGAACAAAGGATACAAAGATAAATTCCATTGTTTTATCCATGAATAAACCTCCAGGTGGTTGCGCTTATGTTAATTTCTGATGCTGAACTGTAGCTTTTCTGTTTTTCTGCAAAGAATTAAGTATAGAAGTTGTTTCATATGTGCTCACACTGGCCTTTGTTTCCCAGTGGGAATCTCATCACAGCTTTAGCAGAAGCTTTAAAAACTGCCAAGCAGTTTTCAAAATACCCCTGTAAGTGCTTAGCCACAACTGCTTTTGGTATAAATAAGCAAAATATTTACTTACAAAGCATAAAGTCAAAAACATGCTGTGGCAACTAAATAAATCTGGTAATCCATTCTGCATACAAAGACTGATTTCAAGCCATCAAAGCCTGTCAAAATGCACTTACTGGATTGAACATTCTTATAATATTAACCATCATTTTTCATTGTAAGCCACCTACTCATAAGCTGTAATAGATGAAATAGATGATCCTAGATAAATAAATTTTGCTATGGGGAAGAAGGGAAATTATTAAGTTTAGTTTCAAATATCTGATGTATTCAGTTAGGAAGATTAACACATTATTAAAATGGTCAGTTATCAAAATGTATCTACTCAGCTTTATATAGAACTCATCTACAACACAGAGAGAGAAAAAACACCACATAAGGATAATACCTTATGTAAGAATATTTTGTCTTTCCTGGAGTAGACAAATAACATTGCTTATTTGGCAATGCACATACTTCCCCTCACAAAGATACTGAAGAGTTAAACTATTCTTGCAAGAGAATTAAGATTATCTAAAGGGCATTGTTCAAAGTCAGGCAAGAAAACAGGGCGAGCAGGCTATGATCCCGCAAAGTAATGGGAAACTGGGAGGAGACACAGCCAGGACAGCTGACCCCAGCTGACCCAAGGGATATTCCAGACCATCTGACATTGTGCTCACTATTTAAAGTGGGGGAAGGAGGAAGAAGGAGGGATGTTTGAGTGATGGTGTTTGTCTTCCCAAGTCACACGGGATGGAGCCCTGCTCTTCTGGGGGTGGCTGAACACCTGCTTGCCCATGGGAAGCAGTGAATTAATTCCTTGTTTTGCTTTCCCTATTAAACTGTCATTATCTCAGCCCACGACTTTTCCAGCTTTTACCCTTTCAATTCTCTCTCCAGTCCCACTGGTGGAGGAGTGAGCGATCATCTGTGTGGTGCTTGGGTTTTGTCTGGGGTTAAACCACACTATGTGATACCCAGGCTAAGTGACAGTTGGGATTTGCAAAGTTTCTTAAGTAGGCTATATGCATCATGTCCACTTGTACATCAAAAAGTATAACCATCTTCACAGCTTTGTATTTACACAGATATCACACCCAGATCCACAGCCCAAAATCCCATTAAGGGATGGTTTCAAGTGCATAAGGTGGTTTGTTATCCAGGACAGCCCAGTCTTTGATGGTCACATCATTTGACTTTTCCTTTTGTGCAATTCTGGTGCTGAATGTGCTACACAATATAGTGACCAGATTGGTAATGCTCACATTTTATGTTATATTCAGTGATGCATATTGACACTTCATTGTAAAAAATAACTGAAAGACTATACTAGGTAGAAAACCTAAGAAGGCAACCTTGCCTTTCAGAGCCAGAAGCCACTACAAGCAGAATCAGTCTTCCTGAGATAAGCACAAGTGTAAGGAGCCACCAGCTTGAATCAGCTTCCCAAGGTGGCACCACCAAAAGCCCCTGCAAGCCTTCCTGAAATTCCCCCTGCTCCCTAACATCACTGCAGGCAAGAATCCTACCAATGAGACGCGGGTATGAACTTGGAAATCTGTGGAATGGACAAAACAGCAGATCTAAACTCGTGTTTTTCAAACTTCTGGCATTTGACCTTGGAACATTTTAAAAAGGAAATCTCATTTGTCTTAAGAGGAAAACACCTGCCAACTTCTCTGAACCTTCTTTGGAACTGCTGACCTGCAAGCATTTCAAGATCACAGATAGGATCTTTTTTGTCAAACTGGTGAATAATATTCCCCCAAAGCTTTTATCATGCTCATTTTCCTAAGGCATTTACGGGGTAAGATAGCAGAGAGCACTATCAGATGGTTGCTATTTCAGACACGAATACCAAGAAAGGCTTAGCACTAACAGGAAATGCAAATGCCCTGTGACATGTGTGGGATGATGGCAATGAACCAGGACCTGGCCACAGGATGCCAGCCTCCAGATGTTCAGCCTGTGCCAAGGCATTCATAGAAACAAGTGCTGATGTAGATAAAATAAAGGCATTTACTTCTGAAGCAGGATATGGATCCAGTGCTGCTATGATAAAAGCAAGGCCGTGAACCCCAAGGGTAGCACATCACTAGTTGCTACAGAAAGTACCACTTAGCTGATGGATATTTATTTTAACAGCATGACTTAATGAAAAGATATGTTTTAGAGATCTTAAAATTGTATGTCATGGATCTCTCTCACAGTAATTTAATAGAAAGAGATAACTATGTATCCATCTCAACATCTATTTATCCTTAAGCATCACTTCTTCCTGCTTTTCTCTGCAAGTACAGGGTAAAATGTAGCAGCAGTCAAAAATCAATACCATCTCCTGAGGAAACAGCACTGCTCCACTCTAGGTACTACTGAAGTCAGTTTAAAAAGTGCCCACAGTTATATTCTACAGAAAGTCCAAGTGATACAAGCCTAAGCCTCCATCAAATCTCTGTGGATGTAGCAAGAAATGCCCCAGCCACTTCTGTGGGGCTCTGCAGAGAGATGTGAACTTCCACACACAGCAGTAAATTAAGATCACAGTTCTATTTCTTGTGTGCTTTTTAATGCCTTAAATTATTTTTGAGTATATAAAACATATCTTGTTTGTTGTCATTCTTGTGTCCTGTCATTATTCTATCCCTGTTACTGGTAAACAAACACAGTTTTGTGTATTTATAGTCCCACTTTTTTTTTCCTTATATATACACTTGTGGATTTATAAGTTAAGAAACAACAGCACTAATTAAATGCATTTACATGTGATCTGAAAAGTAAAAAAAAAAAAAATCCACAAAATAACTGAATTTTAAGAGTCTAAAGCATTGTGGAAGAAAGACGTAAGAAAAAAAAATGAAAGGACTCAGGAACTCAAAATGGATTTTAACTGCTGACACTGATTATAAAATATAGATATGCTTATCTCCGCATAGCTTATGTAAACAAACAGACCTGATTTGTTTACGTAAGCTTTGTGACTTGATTAAACACCAGTTCAAATGATGCTTTTTAAAAACAAAAAAACAAAAATACAACTTAGATCCCGAACCCAACCAGAACTGCGTCACGACTGCAAAAGGAATAATCAGAAATAATTGGTGGGTTTATTTATTAGATTTGATTTGCTGGACCTGAGTTTTCAACAGTTCCTTGTTATTTCTCTGTCATGAGTTGGAAAGTTACCAGAAAAATAACTAAAGAGGAGAATTTTGCCAGTAGCATGGGGCAGTAGGTTCAGTGGCAGAAAAGCTGATAAACTTGCCTTCCGGAATGGGGAGAAAGGAGAAATACACCAAAAATTGAGAAAGTGAAGCTTTAGATTAAATAACAAGATGCTAGAAAATACATGCTAGGAAAACAACATCAAATGCTGGTTAAGAAACTTTCAGTTTTGACTTTGGCACTTCTCTATGCCTCGCAGTGTGCACCATGGGGTGAGCTCCCTTGGCAGCCTCTTTCCACAGCATTAGAGGCTCAAACTTCAAGCCAACGAAATGTAATAACAACCTGCAGGTAATTAATAAACTTAGCTAACCCTTCAAAACGTATCACTTCGGATTTTAAGAACTGATCACCTGCGGGAGCCAAACCTGATATTAAAGAGTTGTAAGATTCGGCATGTCACGGTCGGTGGGACCGGGTCCATCTAGGGCAGCAGGGCACAAAGCACAGCAGCAAAGCACAACCTTTACCCTTCTATTCCCGGGGCTGGCGAGCGTCATCTCTTAAATTTAGAGATCAAACCTGCACCGACGGTGCCTGGACCAATGTGTGTCCGCTGAACTACAGAACCGAAAGCGTTTCCAAACCAGTTTCACCACGCGGAAGCGCTCCCGACCCCCTCGATGGGGACAGGCACCGGGACGTTTCCCGTACGCAGCCCAGCATTAACTTCCCGGATCCAATCTTTGGACGAGCGAAGCGATAATCCCAGAGATGCGCATCCCTTCCTAGACGGATCTGGGGAGTTTGCCCATCTCCCGCCGCCCCCCAGCTCCACTCACTTGTCCATCCAGAAGGTCCATGGCGAGTGCAGCGGCAGCCCCGGCTCGGGGGGGCTGAGCGCCATCTCCCCGGGCGGGCGGGG
>VWZV01001101.1:493473-528944 GCA_013397155.1 Irena cyanogastra | reverse complement strand
CGAGGGGCGGGACGGGGCGCGGGGAGGGGACAAGGGACGCTGCGGGAGGGGTGAGCGGGACTCGGGCTTGGACGGGAAACAGGAGAGGAATAGAGAGACGGGGACAAGGTGCGATGGGAAGGACAGACAGACAGGAAAGGGGCAGGGTGATGACAGAGATGGACGTGGCCAAGGGACCATTGGACAGCATGGGTGGCTCCCCAAAGGGGCACAGGCGCTCCCTCCATCCCGTTACTGCCTCTCCTGCGGGGCACGGCTGAAGGGAATCGCTGCTCTTCTTCCTGAGACCTTTACAACAACCCACGGCCACGAGGCCTTGGGGCACACGGGGTACCCGGTGCCACCACCCCGCACCGCTGCTGGCAGCCCCTTCTCTGCACATACACAGGTCACACCGCAGACCCGGGGTGTCTCTAGGGCTGCCTTACTGCACAAAATAGCCCCTGTGCTCAGTTTGGCTTGGCAATGCTGACCAAAACACTAAATCTTTCTGGAACTCCCGCTTTTAGGACACAAAACGCTTGCAGGTTCACAGACGCTGCTGGCAGCCCCTTCTCTGCACATACACAGGTCACACCGCACACCCGGCGTGTCTCTGGGCTTGCCTTTCTGAGCTAAATAACCTTCGTGCTCAGTTTGGCTTGGCAAAGCTGACCAAAACACTAAATCTTTCTGAAACCCCAAGTTTTAAGACAAAACATTTTCTACATTCACTCAGTGAAGGGATGACTACTGTGCAGACCGACCACTTTCAGAAAGACCTGTCCAGACTTGGGGGATAATAATTTCTCTGCTTTCCCATCTAATGTACATGTGTGGATTTACAGAGAGATATTCCTCACAATCAAACACGGACATGTGCAAAACCCCTCACATTATTTTTAAAACAGTACTTTTTAAATTAAGATTCTCCCCATTGGGACTGTGCACAGTAGTAAAGTTAAACACTCATATAAATGATAACAGGATCAAAGACCATGAATCACATAGATTTCTTTGCAGGCACATTTAGTAGGATGAATAATTTTATATATACTTCATCCTAAAAGAAAAATCAATAAAAACACACTCCTTTAAAGAAAGAAAAATCTAACAGTAAGAAAGGGCAGTTTTCCCATAAAAAGCAGTCTGCACAGTGACAACAAAGAAACACAAAAAGTTAATGATTATGTTGTACAGATGGAAAATGCAAACTGCTAGTCCAAATTAAATAATATCTGTAAAACCAGTTGCACCATCTCTTGCAATTTAATTTACTCCTCTTTAAATAGAAGGCAAGATAATGACCATTTGGGAGAGCTTGGAATCTAAAAATTAATTGGTATGCCCACTCTGAGCATTGTCTCTCTATTTTAATGATGAGCCCACCACAAATGTTAATCCTGAAAAAAGTCCTACAATAAATGGCCATATCTAGGCACAGATTTTCTTAGAAGAGCTGGAGAAGACAGGAGGAGAGGAGGCGAGTGCTAATTTCTTATGACCCAAAAGGGCCACATCTTACCTCTGTGACTGCCAGTGACACTCTCCACACCTAACACAGTGTCCTCTGCTGAGGTTGCCAACACAGCGTTAAATTTTGGATATGCATGGATATTTCACTCTGGAAATAAGGCCAACCTCACCAGACCCTATTACAAAAACTAACTTTGAATCCAGCACCTGCCTCTGATGGAACCATATGCTTCAGTGAAAACCTCCAGATTCCATTAAGAGGGAGCTGCTCATCAGTTAAAACATTACAGCTCATGCTGAAAACAAATCATTCTGTTATAAACAACCTGGGCTGCAAGGAACACTACAGAAATAAAACCCCCACACCTCTGAGACATGGAGTGAGAGCCAGGAGGCACAGGCTGTATCATTATTCCAAATGAGATATGTAGAGCCTCCATTTATTCCTTATTTACATCGGTAAATACCAGGCTTCACAGTGGCACAAGGAACGCCGTGGGAATCTCAACTAACAGTAAATTAATTTGGTTGTGGAGGAAGGGCAATCACAGGATGCATCAAATTAACGCATCCTTTGCCTACAGAGACTTCTAAGAAGTCGTGACACAGAGGAAAAAAAGAGTCTCCTGAGATGAATCTCAGAAGGAAAAATGATCACGAGCACAGCATCCTGATTCTGCTCAGCTACCTCATGCTGCCAGCACACCTTGAGTGAAATCATTTCAGAGATTAAAAATCCCAGGAAGTTATTACTGCTTTCAGAGAAGTATTTATAGGACTTGAATTAAAAATGCATTTTAGCGGTGTTTGCTACATATTTGGAAGGTTTCTTTCTAAGGAAACCCTGGTGATGCCTCCTGTGCTCTTGTACCTTCTCAAGCAGCTGTACCAGAAGCAAACTGTGTTATGGTGCAGCCATGAGTTGCTTAAAGCTCACCACCACAGAAGGGGCTCGTAGCTCCATTCCTCACACCTCCTCCCAGCCACATCTTCCTCTCCCTCGCAGGGCTCTCCAGGCAAGCTGCTAATTTTCTGCTAAGGCCTTATAAAGCAGGACTGTGGGGCGGAGAGCAGGAGTCAGCTGGTGGATTAGCTCAGCTCATTTCCAATGGCTAACAGCTGAAATTTTCCCAGGTAACAACTGGGGAGGAAAAAACCCCAACAAACTGGAGTGGGGAATACTACTCTGCCCCAAATTATGTGCTCCTAGCACTGCTTGTCTGCACCCATTTTCAGACATCTGAACCTTTTTGCCACACAAAGGCCCAAGTTGCCCCATGCTGGGGCGAATTAGAGCTGAAGAAGGCACATTATAGCCAGAAGAAACAATAAATACTTCATACCTCTTTCCATGGTTTTGAGATTTAAATCCCTACCCTTATAATCCTTGCTGATCCCAAAATCTTGACAGCAGTGGGTACATTACATGTGCTTGAAACATTATTTGCCTGCTCCAGCAGATTTTGCTGTAGTCCCTGCTCCCAGCTGGTGCAGGAAATCCCCCTGCTACAATACAATGGTGTTTGAGGGGGCAGAATGCCTCTTAAATCCATCAGGACCTTCCTTTCCCCTGCTGACAGTTGTGCACCATCACTGTGGCAACTGCAGTGCCTGCATACATAAGAAATATTAGGCAAGCGTTAGGCTTATTTTAGCAATATTCTAATAGTGTAGCACCTGGAAGGGAGGATGGGAACAGGCACCATATGAGCAGCCACAGTGCATTTCCACCCTGGAAGTGTTCCACAGCTGTCTGAGGCGACAGGTACTGCACCTTAAAAAACACCTAAGAGAGCACCTGGGTCTGTTCAGTGCTGCTGACAAAAAATGAATGGTGGGAAACCTTAGCTAGACCTCTCTCCAGCTGAAGATCCTCTTTTTCACTCTGGGGCAGAGCTGGTTGGAACATAAACCTTCCTGGACTTGAGGGATGGCTGGAGCACAAGCCTTGGCTTTTGTGCCCAGCTGCTGCTGCTGCTGCTGCTGCCTCACAGCCTGAGCCAACAGCCATGAAATGTAATTTCTCTACCAAATGCTGGTGTCACGATCACTTGCTCTTGAAACACTGCCTGGGACTTCAGAAGCATATTAAGTAACACAGGAGCTGCTCCTGAGAGGTTCCCAGGAAGATAAACTGATCAGCCAAGAGCCGAAGCAGAGGTGAGGATGAAGGGATTTTAGTTGATATTTGCTTCCAGAGGCTTAAATAAATGTTTTTTAAACCCTAAACCACAATATTAAAGTGTTGAATCCCAATGCTTTTGGCAAAAGCTCCCTCATCTAGGAATGATTTCATATCAGCCAAGCTGTTAAGCAGAGGTTGTCATGGAAACAAGTTTTATTCAAATGATATGGCCAGAGATATACTGTATTTAGTGAGTTCTTCATTTGCTGCATATTGGGAACATGTCAGAACTAAATGATATTGCATAACTTTGTTTTCTTAAAAACAACCTGGCTCACTGCCTCTGGTTTTCTGACAGGCTTGTGTCCAGTGCTGCCTGGGACAGAAGATTTTCCACACAGCACCTGCTCCACAGAGGAGGCTCCTCAAGCACCTGATGCCTGCAAGCTCCCACAGAAGTCTTCCTTCAAATATATGAACCTGCCCAAGTCAAACTAGCAGAGGACCCTTTCCTCAGCTTCTATAACTGACATAATCATTTACTAGTCCAAAAAGAAGTGCAGTTCAACCAGATCCTTTCCTCTCTTACTAAAAAAGATCCTATAGATGCATTTTGAAAATCTAAAAAAAAAAAAATCTACAAAATTACATAAAAGTAATGCCACTCCATGTGGTGGTGAGCATCTCATAAGTGTCCTTGTAAACACAGGAATCCTATTAACTTACTCTTGGTGACTGATGGCAGAACAAATCTCAGAAAGGACATGTGCATACTAAATTTGTACCTCTGCTTTTTTAGCTGTGAAGCTGTTCAAAAGTACAGGAAGTCTGTCCACATCCTAGGAGTAAATGCATTTTTTTTTAATATATCAAAAATAAATGAAATAGTTCTTGCTCAAGTTATGAACTCAAATCAAGTCAGCTTTGGCCAGGACACTGTGTAGAAAAGTGTCCTACTTTATCCTGAAGAGTGAAAACAAAATGAAATTAAAAATTGGCTCCAAAATCATGGAAACCACTGTGCAGGCTTTATGAAGTAGCATCCAAAGGAAGGTGGTTTAACATCTCCCAAGGGACCAAGATTCCTGATTGCCCAGTAGAAGCTGAGCATTAACAAAAAGGCAAACAAAAGTAAAACTTTACCCTTAAAGTTGTTACATAACTGAACATTCTGTAAAATGCTTCATGGGAAGGAGATGGCATCTCACAACCTCCTGTGAAAATGGAACAGGAGCTTGCTAACTTCTGGGGCAGGTGGTCTTAGATTTAACCAGGCTTTCTAATTACAGTTTAAAAAGGAAAAAATGAGTCCAATAGCTCTTTTGGTATATTAAAAGCAAATCACAGGATGGAATTCTGCTAGATATGAGCATGAAGAAGGCAGTACCTACCTCAAGGTAGTGTACAAGTTGGAAAGACATCAGTCTTTCCAGGATCCTTGATGCATTCCAGAATCACAGCTCTCTCTGGTTACCACCACTTGTGAAGGAAGGCTGAGCCTCATTCAAAACCCGTTACAGTTAAATAAGGGCATAGATTGACTTCATCATGCTTTAGATTAGATCTTTATTTCTTTACCTAGCCATCTCTGGGGAGCTGAACTGGCTTAACCCAGCATCCAACCCATGCATCAGGTAGTAAAAGACTGGAGTTTCTTACTTAGCTTGGATACTGGGCTTCTGCTTTCATCCTTCCCTGTTCCCCACACTTGGAAAGCACTGGGGCTCTCTGAGGTGCTAAAGAGGTGCCCAGCAAAGGTGAGGTCAGGAGCATAAATGCAAGAAACCTGACGGGTCTCAAAGTTATATGTTGGAAACAAACTCCAAACATCTTGCTTTTCCTGATTTTCCAGTAAAATATCTGCAGTGTTTCACTTAGATATTGCTTCCCTAAACACAAGGATCCCAAAATAGCACCATCCTCAATGCTATTCTGTGTCATAATGTTATTGGCACCACATCTGGCACTGGCTTTGATGTGGAACATGAGCTTAAATACTGATCTTTTTTTTACAGGCTTCCCTGTGTACAGCTGAAGGAAACAATGTGCAAGAATCACATCCTACACACTGCACAAACCACATTAGCCTGGACTGCAGAGCGAGTCTGGGATGGAAACCCCCACTACTGTGGATATTGTGAAAAATAACTACATTCTAACAAATAAAAATTACAGGACCTCGTATTTTTATACGAGCTCGCTGCTCTGTGGTTCAGCTCATAGGGGTCATTCCACTTTCTGCATCACACCAGTGCATTTGGTACCTGTCCAAGCCAGCAAAGCAAAGGCCCCCTCTGGAAATAAACCACTAGAGGGAGACTGACTTCAGCAATGGAACACCCACAGGGAGAAAAACTTGCACATCCCTTAAAAAAAAAAAGCAAGATTTGGGTGAAAATTGCTCTTTGCGTTTCTTCTTCACACATAAAAGTGGCTGAAATTAAAGGGTCAAGTTTGGCTTCATCAAGGTAAACTGAGGGAGCATCATGTAAATGGGATCAGGCAGTCACGTGTTCTTCTACTGTTTGTAAGAGAGGTTAGGCCAACTCTATTAAAAAAAAAAAAAAACCACACACCAAAAAATAACCCAGCCACTGAAAATACTAATAGCTGTATCCTAGCAACATCACGGATTCCATGTGGACTTTGTTCTGGAGTCTACAGTCCTATTTCATCAAAATTATCGACTTTCTCAAAGTCTCTAAACGACCATCAAAAAAACTGTTAGTGCTTAAAAAATACAAACATTTAATTAGTCACATTAATAAGAAAAAACTAAGAGCAGCATTGCGTGCTAGTGCTCCCTTTTCATGGAGCTCAATTTAGCTTCCTTTGAAATCAGTGTCAAAATTCCCACTTTATTCATTGGTAGCAGAGCCTCTCCTTGGAGGAGAAAAGCTGGAAATGGCCCTGCAGAACTTGGCAGATGAGGTTTGTTTCCCGGGCTGAGCTCACACATCGCACGGATAGAATTCGTACAGCTCTCCCTGATCCTCCCAGTCATCACATCCTTATTGCAAAGGTAAATAACTGGCATGCCAGTGGCACCCAGAGGCTTTCTACAAGGCTTCTGTGCTATGCATATAACCAGTGTCCTTTTTTCCCCCTAAGCTTTGTTTTCGTTTAACCCCAAAAAACTTTTTTAAGATCTCAAAAAATGTGGAATCCTGCTGGATCTTCCCTAAAGCCCAGGCCCTGCTTCACTCAGGTTATGAAGACTTCAGGTTTAACACAGCTCTGGGAGGTTTTTCCTCATCAGTCCTGCATCACTGAAGTGAACTTTGTCAGATAAAATGCAAAGGTAAAAGGCCAAATGAATAACAAATTAAAGGACCCAGCCCTTCCAAAGAAAAACCCTTTGCACAAAAGGAATGCCTAAGAACAAACCTAATCCCAAACAAATAAGCTCTTACCCTTATCAGCTTGTATGATGATCCAAGGAATCCTGGGGCATTTTGGCATATAACTCAGGGTTTAGGCAGCCTCAGATTTTGGTCACAATTTTCACTCAGATCCAAAGTACATCACAGCTTTTCTGACAGTTTTCATCTGTTATTTCAAGCTCTGCTTCAACAAGTTAGCAACACCTTTTACCAGAGAGAAAGTACTATTAAAAGAATATTTTCCTTTTCATCATTCTGCCTTAAAAGTTCAGTGATAGGGTACTCTGGTGAAAAATATTTCTCACTCTTTACTTAGCCCACAAAGTTGGTTGAGACCCACAGACACTTTAAAACTGCAAAACCTTTTAATGTGCTGTTCCTACAGTTCAAAGTGAAATGACAAGAGAACGCTTTTGTTGAAGAAGTGATTTAAATACAGAAGGGTCATTTAGTGACTTTCAACCCAGGAGCATGAATCTGGTGATGGCTGGATTTGAATTCCAGGCATGGCACTGAACTGTCTGTGCTGCTCCAGCAGCAGTGGTGGAGAGCTTTGAGCTGACCTCAGGGTGTCACAGGAACACTGCCACATCATCACTCCAACACCCCAGCAGGGGTGTTATCTCCACAGACAACACCCATTCAACTATGAATTTAGCATTTAAGCAGTGCTCATGGACTCTGGTACAGTTAAATCTCACAGTTTTAGTCACACCAAAGGTTTTACTTTGCTCATTCTTTCGTTTCCACCAGCTGTGGGGGGAAGGGGCCATAGGCAAGGAGAGGATATCCATTTGTACAGAGTGCCAAAATAAGGGAGTAGTTCTGGCTTCAGCTAAGCTGTGCACAGTGTGAACCAACAGGAAAGGTAACATATAAGGACAGTGGGGCAGCAAAGAAATCAGATTTCAGATTTTATCTACTGAAATTAAAAGATGGTATCAGAAGGTACTTCCAGCACCTCCAGTAACTCTCCCTGATGACTAGATTAATTCCAAAACTGCTCCAATGAGAGCAACTGAATAAAAATTTGAGAGTTGCATACCAAATTCTGCTCCTAGTTATGCCTTGAAAGACAGCTGTTTGGCTACTTTACACCTGGGTAAAAGGGGAGGAAAGAAGTAAAATACACTATAAGGATGGAGATGCTTTGACTAGCCAAGCAGATTTGAAGGCTCTCTCTAGCATTTGGTAGGAGTAGCAACCCCAGCCTGTTGGCCAGTTACAATGGGATTGCTTTTGATTGTAGACATGGCAGACAATGAGTGAAGAACAGCAAGGGCTGAATTCACATGTAGAAAATAAAAAACTTGCCTTCACAGTGGCTTTGCAAGTGAACTTTCAGTTGTGTATTACCTCCATTTTTTTTAACCAGTGAATTTTCTAGACAGACATTTACAGTAGGTCTATTCAAAAGCAAAGAGAGGACAGCAATGGAAATAATTTGGCTCATGACCAAAATAGTCACCTTTTTTTCTGAAGCTGCCCACACTGTCCCTGGTGAATTTCCTGCTGGCCATTTCACTGTGATGAGGGTGGAGGATTCGTCCTGTACAGATGAGACAGCACAGCCTCAGTGCAGGGAATGTGCTTTGTGAGGGCTGAAGTCACACACAGGGAGGTGTGACAACAGTGTGTAAAGCCTGGTGTTGCCTGCTTGTCCCACTGCCTGCTTGTACCTCACCCTGTGCAGATGGCTGCAGCATGCACATGTACACCTGTAATTAGGAACACACTTATTTCAGGATTGCACAGCCCTTGCTGCTAACAAAGAACTTGGGCCTGAGAAGCACCAAGGGCTTCTCAGAGCCAAGGGCTGGCAGTGCTCCTAAAGGCAATAAGCTGCTTATCTCTGGCCTAAGGAGTTTATAGCACCCATGTATCCCCAAAAGCTCATTAGCTCTTCAGCAAGCAGCTGAGACATTAGATGCACAAGCAGAACAGCAGTGGCTTGAGTTTGCTACAGCACAGATAAAACTTCTGGGCTTGGCTAGTCTGCAGCAGGCTGGTTCAATAGCCTGAAGCAATCCCACTTATGTATAAACTGGAGAAAGCCTGATCTTGTGAAATGCTCCTTAGTGTCTGCCTTTGCTGGTAGGTGTGTGTGTGTGTAGCTAAAACTCAGCCCTGCCACGAGGCTGCACCCACCTCCCTGGTACCCAGCAAGAGCCAGAACCAGCCTCTGGCAGCATCCCCTGCCACGTGCCCTGACACAGCCTCACATTGCATCTGCTTCTCACTCACCCTGCACGCCTCCATCACTCACTGCCTCTGGGACATGCCACCCAAGCAGCTGGCCTGCATCTCATGGAAGACAGCTATGGATACAGGAAGAGAAAGACAGGAAAATCTGTGCCTGGGGAGATTTTAAAGGAATGGCTTTCCCTAACTATCTCGGCACGTCCATGGGACTGGATAGCAGCTACGAGCTCCTGTAGAAAGCCATCACGTCAGGGATATTTCCTGTCTCACAGCAGCTATTCCCCGTGTCACAGGGGAGGTCTTTCAAAAAGGAGCTGCTTCTGAAGAACAGTGTGTCACCAACAATTCAGCAGGTTAAGTTTAGCAGAGACAGTGATAGAAGTGAGCAGGAAGGAGCTATTCTTCCCATCTGCTTTTCTTCCCTCTTCAGTGAGCAAAGCCTTTAAAGACCAGGTCACTTTGCAGAAGGCTACAGAGCTTTCAGCAAGTGGCATGCATGGAGGCTTTCACAGCCATGATACCTGTGTCTGGTTATTTCCAGTCAAAATAATCTCCTACTCAATTATGGAGAAGAATAGAGAAGCTCAGCCTGACTCACAATCACATGGGGGAAAAATGAGAGGAGTTGTTCAAGTTCAAAACGTTCATCTTGCTGTGGAGGAGGATTAGTACTGCTGTGGAAGGAGGCTTTCTCTCCCCCTGCAACAGCACAGCACTAAGGGATGGAAAAGACCTGAGTCCACTTCCCTGCTGTGCCAAATATACTCCTGCCTTCTTCCCTCCTCCCTCCCCAAGAGAGCATATGAAGTATTAAACAGCCAGGAATAAGCCCTTGAAAAATGTGATTGCTAGCTGTCAGCTAGCCCTCTGTCACAGATGCAGCTCTGTGACTGTTCGCCTGCAGATCCTCCACTGCCACCCAGGAAATCAGGATTCAACAGTGACATTAATAGTCCCATCCACTCTGGTGTCATCTGTACATTTTGCACTACTGTGCTAATAAATATGGGAACAAAACCACATCCAAAATCCTTCATTAGTGCTCTGCTGAGCATAGATCTGGGCTCTGCTGGCCCACACCCTTCCCACCCCGATGGCAGTGCCCAGTGCCCCATCCCCAACCTGACATCTGGATCCTCTGTAAGCAAGAGGCAGGGTGGAAGTTTTCCAGCATTGGTTTAAATCTGTTTTCATTTCACTGGCAAGTACCATATCTGTGCCCTGGTTACAGAGGGCAAGCATGGCTCCTGTGCAGAACAGTTATTTTGGGTAGTACTGTAAATGTTGCAGATTTTAATCTTCTCACACTGTTTTCACATTATCCAGTGCCCAAACATTACCTTAATGTGTCATCTTCTGTTCTGTCATTGCCACAAAGTATTATCATGATCCTCGTAAACACCCACAAACCTGCCTCATTAGCTCCTGACACTCCCTCCTCCCTTTCCAGGGATGACTGATAGCCACCCTTATGCCAATGCCATTCCCTAGGCTGCAGCCTCGTGGTTTGCCCATTCTCCCCCTTCTCTGGGGTTTGTATCAGCTCTCTCTCCCATTGCACTGCTGGATTTTAAGTTTCCTTGGCAAAAGGACAGCTTTTTGTTTTGCTTGTGTAGCACTCTGGTCCCTGCCTCACTCCACTAGGTACAAAGATAACACAAATAAGGAGTGTCATCCAGAGAACTTTCTGGGAATTACAGGAAGCTGGGAAGGAGGACCTTTAATCTTTTTCTGTCGGATCCAACTCAAGCCTTTGTTATCCCTTTTTGCTCCAGACTGACCTATCCATCTCCTTGATTGCAAAGCCTGAAAACTTTTCCTTGCCCGAATTATCTGTGACAGCAAAATTGCTTTGGCTGACTGCTCTCACCTGTCCTGCTTCCCTGTGGTGTGTCAGCCATGGTGGAGCTCAGGGATTGTCCTTCAGGCATGTCCACACATTTCCTACTTCTTCCTTTACATCACACCAGGGACAACACTGATTTCTATTACACTGTTACAGGGGTACAGGACACTTCTCTTTCCAGAAACATTATGCAGAGCTCCCAAATAAATAAACAAATAAAACCAAATAAACACAAATAAATAAATAAAACACAAATAAACCCACTAATAATAAATAGATAAGGATTCAGGAAGCACACCAGTGACTGATAGAAAGAAGGCAATATGCCACAGTATTTGCTGCAAGAGTCCCTATTTCAGCTGTCTTTCCCGTTCAAGGCAGTGAGAGGAGAACGTGAAGAGGCAGCCAATTCAAGTAAAGCACACTGAAAGGTCAGAGGAATCCATCTAGCTTGTGCAGCACCATTTTGCAAGCAGAGAATAGCCCTTCATTAAACTCGTTTTGTGAAAGTGATTGAAGGGAGAAAGGAAAACAGCTTAACACTCTCATTACAATCTCCGGGAATTACCTGTTCCCCACGACTGCTGTGATGGGTCTGGCTTGGGTCTGGCTGTGCCCAAATCAACAGATACACATGGTTTCCAGCCCCTGCCAGGGCACTGGAGGAAGGAGCTCTGTGTTTCAGCGTTCAGGGGGACACCCATGCACAGAGATGTCCCTGCTTGGCTGGGGGCTGGACACCTGGCAGAGCCAAGCAGCACCGAAGATGAAGGCTTTGCCATGTGGATACAGGACAGTCCCTGCTGCTCCTTTTGACTCTCAGTGGTTGACACCTCCACAGGCACCGCAGCCCCTGCAGGTGGGAAGAGCTCCTTGAGCACCTCTGCAACAGCAAAGGGGTTACAAAAGACCCTATTTCAATTTTTTAGTCAAATGCTGAAAGTCTGGCACTAATGTCCAAGCTGAGACTGAGTCTGGACGAGGAACTTGTTTGAAGTTGATGGATCTGATGCAACAAGACATGAAGCAGCCTGAATTGGTGTTGGCTTGCCTGTATGGGGCCACCCAGGTGAGGCAGGGAGGGCTCTTCTCCTGGCAGGGTGGAACTAACAGGCAGAGTTTTCCTCGTGGGTTTAATGCCAGGTCAGCCCCTTCGGGAGGCAAGGAGCCTGCTCATATAAAGACTGTTAACTCCCTGCCTGCCCCTTATTTTCTCCATTCCTTCTGGCTGTCCCTTTAGTGTCACATCTCTCAGTCAGCCAAATTCTAGGCTCACACCTCCTATAGCACTATATAACAGCCTCATCAGGGAAGCAGCCCTGGGAAAATGGATGAAACACCATTCCCTGCCGGCTCTCTTCTCGCTACAGGTGGAAGAAAGATGAGCTAGCAATTTGCTGCTGGCCTGGCAAGATAGCAGTGAATTACGGCAGCTCCTGAGCCAGCTCAGCTGCGCTGGCGAGCGTTCAGGGAGAGGAGAAACCCTTCCCGCAGGAGCGGAGGAGGAAAGCAGGTGTCTTATTCCCTTTTGTTCACTTGAAGGCACAGATCACAGAGCTAACACGGGCCAGAAGGGCTCCTCGGCTCCTCTGAAAAGCCACACGGCCCCGAGGACAATCGATCCTCGCACTCGTGTTTGGCAGAGCCCACTGGCTCCTGGCAGCCTGCCGTGGCAGAGCCGTTCCTGGGCTGCACCGGGGCCAGCGACACACGCGGGGTCCCGGCTCCTCTCAAAGACACCGCTCCTGACAGAGGTGCCAGGGCTGCCGAGGGGACACCGCGAACCCGGCACTCGAGTCACTGCATGAATGTGAGAAACGCCTGGAAAATTGCACAAAGCACTGAACAGCCCGTGGGCAATTCTCTGTCACAGTAAAACTTCGGTGCAAATGAGAAACCTAACAACTGAAAACAGCTCAGATGCACTGGTAGGAAGCAAAAAGCAGCCTCAATTATCTACCACCTATTTTTTTCCCCCCCTCTCAGGATTTCTTTGGTCTCTTAACACTGCAATAAATAACAGACATAAACCAGATCCAGGGGCAAATGAAGTCCCGTGTGATGCAGATTGCCCTCGACACATCTTTGGGCCAAAGTCTGGCTTTGGTTCACCACTGTTAAAATGCCCAGAGTTCAGCAGAGCTACTCTGGACGTCTGGTGGCACGATCAGGGTCAGAGCCTGGTCCCTGCTACACACAGAAAGACTTTCTGAAACCAGCCAGAAAGATCCGCTCGAAAGATGCTCCACCAACCTTCGCTTTTGGGGCTGATGCAGATGATTTAATTGCTACAGTTTCTGGAATAACGCTGAATTTACTGATGGCTTTTAATAGAATGCTCAAAAAGGATTTCAGACGTGTCCTTCACAAGAGGCCATGAAGGAAACTCAGTAATAGTACGATAATTGCATTAGCATCTCCAGTGAGCCCAGGGCCGTGCGTTGGTGCGTGCCTTACAAGGCAGGCAGAGAGGCCTTGCCCTACATACACAAGGATGGCAAAGTGGGAGAGAGAGGACAAGGATCTGCATCTCACTGGCCTACATTAAACTGCCCATTATAAACCTGCACCAGCAGAACAGGTGCATCAGCAGATGCTCTGTGCTAGTTGGGTCAAATGTGGTTTATCCAGCTCAAAAAACCTGCCCAGCCCTCCGTGGGTCCTGTGTAACTAAGCCTGGGAGTTGGTAAGCCCCTGAATAACACAGAAACATGTAGAGCACCCTGTTGGATCTTCTTAAGAACTCTAGTCAGACTCCAAATGACAGGTTCCACTAGGAACCCTAATGTCAGGCTCCTGACTTGCAGAGGCACCTTTTCTCTGATGTTCACACTGAAACATTAGCCCTGTAAGCTTGCTGCAAGCCTCCTTCCCCTCCAAACTCCCCTGCCATGCCAGGGACAGCACACCCAGATGCTGCACTGCAACAGGTGCTGCTGGACTTGCCTTGCTTGCGAGCAGGCAGTTGAATGGCCATTTACTATGGCCAAACCTAGCAGAAGCACACTGGTGACAGTGACACGGTTGTATCACTGATGTGTGGCTATACTGAGCCAATACACATGCGATAGGTACCGGTATGTGTGTATATGGGATTAAATACACATGCACACCTGTCTTACGCCCAGATAGGCTGCCTCCATCAGCTGTGAACGGCATCAGGCTCCCCTGCTCCTCCGGAAGGGGATGAGGCCGGACACCTCACCGCACACCGCGGCTGCCCCCGAGCCGCATCCCGGCACTCGCCCCCGGAGGGAGAAGGGCGGGGGCCGGGGTCCAGCTGCAGGCGGCTCCGCTCCGCCCAGCCCGGCCCCGCTCCCATCCCCGCTGCGGCAGCGGGACCTCCGCGCCGCTCCGCGCCGCTGCGCGCCCGGCTCAGCCCCGCGCTCCGCAGGGGCCGGGCTGCGCGGGGGGCGGAGGCGTGGGCGGAGGGACGGAGNAGGAGGAGGAGGAGGAAGGACCCGATGGCGAACAGCAGCGAGCTGGGGAGCAGCAGCAGCCCGCACCTGCCCAGCGCCGGCGGCCTGCTGAGCGCCTCCGGGCTGAAGCTCGCTACACTGGGGCTGATCCTCTGCGTCAGCCTGGCCGGTAACGTGCTCTTCGCCTGGCTCATCCTCAAGGATCGGCACCTGCACCGCGCGCCCTACTACCTGCTGCTGGACCTCTGCCTGGCCGACGGGCTCCGCTCGCTCGCCTGCTTCCCCTTCGTCATGCTGTCGGTGCGCAGCGGGGCCGCCTGGCCCCACGGGCCCCTCAGCTGCAAGGTGCTGGCCTTCCTGGCCGTGCTCTTCTGCTTCCACGCCGCCTTCCTGCTCTTCTGCGTGGGGGTCACGCGCTACATGGCCATCGCCCACCACCGCTTCTACGCCAAGCGCATGACGGGCTGGACCTGCCTGGCTGTGGTGTGCATGGTGTGGACCCTCTCCATGGCCATGGCCTTTCCCCCCGTCTTTGACGTGGGCACCTACAAGTTCATCCGGGAGGAGGAACAGTGCATCTTCGAGCACCGCTACGTCAAGGCCAATGACACGCTGGGCTTCATGCTCATGCTGGCGGCCGTCATCGCCGCCACCCACCTGGTCTACATCAAGCTGCTCTTCTTCATCCACGGCCACCGCAAGATGAAGCCGGCCCAGCTGGTACCGGCCATCAGCCAGAACTGGACCTTCCACGGGCCGGGAGCCACCGGCCAAGCGGCTGCGAACTGGACGGCTGGCTTTGGCAGGGGGCCCACGCCGCCCACCCTCGTGGGCATAAGGCAGGCCACTCACAGCCAGATCAAGAGGCTGCTGGTGCTGGAGGAGTTTAAGATGGAGAAGAGGCTCTGCAAGATGTTCTACATGATCACCTTGCTCTTCCTGCTGCTCTGGTCCCCCTACATTGTGGCCTGCTACCTGCGGGTCTTCATTAAGGCCAGCTCCATCCCCCAGGTGTACCTGACCACCTCTGTCTGGATGACGTTTGCCCAGGCAGGGGTCAACCCGATCCTCTGCTTCATCTTCAACAAGGAGCTCAGGGTCTGTCTCCGAGCCCACTTCCCATGCTGCCAAAGCATCCAGAGCACCCAGGGCACCATCCTTTGCGATCTCAAGAGCTTTGGGATGTAGGGGGGCTTTTCTCTTTCTAAAAAAACAAAGATGGATATAAATTTCCATGTTTCTGCATATGAGCTCAAGAGAGTGTGACCTGTGGGGGACATACTAAACCACCGCCCAGCACCCAAACCTTAGGCTGTAAGAAGCTATTTTATTTATTTTTCTATATTTTGCGTATGCTCTCTTCAGAACATAACAGGTTGCTGTCTATGGGAACAGGTACTTGAGCAGAACACCCCCAAACCTTAGGCAGTAAGAAGCTGTTTTTTTTCTTTGTGATTGTGTGGTTTTTAAAAACAAAACAGGGCTCCGAGTTTCTGGTCTTGCTTCTAACGTTTCTAAACATGATTCCAACAGATATGGATTAAGGCCATGACATTTTTTTTGTTTCCCTATTCCTGTCTGTTTTGATAAAGGCTTAACAATTTTACTCATGTAATATTTGATAAGGGCCAAGACAATTTTATACTAAAGTTATTTTTGATGACCTCAAGAGGTGTTGTTTTATTATTATTTGATTTTAAGTGAAGAACATGAAGAGGACGTTCCTAATGTGGTTAGAAGTCAGTTTTGGTGGGAGCTGTTGGGTTCATTCATTCTCAAATGGTTTGAGTATTTGAAGCCGTTAGTTATAACTTTTGCTTGACATGCAAACAGTGTAGAACTAATTTCAAATTTTCTTGTTGCACTATTAATTTGGTAATATTTCAGAACTATTTGTGAAACGTGATTTTAAAATACCAACTTTAAAAATAAGCAACTATAGCAGTTTTTAAAACCTAGATTGAAATTCATATTTTACTGCCTTTATAGGAAGTTATCTACAAACCTGGGTAATACTTGTACATTTTGACTGTTTTCTTTAATAAAATATTGAAAACCTTTACTGTATGTAATTGTTTCAGAATGGCAGCATTCTGCTTTGCTGACAAATAATTTGTGTATGTGGAAGGTTGTATGTCTTGTGTCTGAGTAGATTTCACAGCTAAGGTTATTATGGACAAGCACAATCCTTATTTGCTGTTAGATCTCAATTTAGGTGTTTATACCAATAAAAGTGACTAAAGCTATTTTTAAGAAGACTTAAATTCATGATGGGCAACAGGTTTAAACAGCACAGTTCCTTGTGTCTGCTGAAACCAAATTTCTGTTGTAGCTTATTGCTCCTCTGTTAATGATAGAAAAGAGTGTGTAATTGTGGATGGCTGATTTTAGTTGGCAAAGCAGTTTTTTAACGCGGTGGCTTGGTCAATTCCATACTCATTTATAAACTATATTCTTAATGGGAAGTTTATATTTATTAAGCATGGCATTTTAACCTGCTCTGTTCTACAAAAATGGCTCTGAAAGTATTTTAACCAGTAACCTGATGGGCAGGATCCTGGCCCAACTTCTTAGCTATCTCAGAGGAAGCTGTCTCTGAGGTGCTTCCCTCTCTGATGGATCATGTAACACTTAACAAAAATGTCACACAAAGTGGCAGGGGTACAAACTCAGTTTACCTGAAGAAATCTGCATCTGCTGAGTGCTTCTGTAGAGACCAGTCCATAACTGGTAGACATCAACTGAGAAATAGGTGTCCTGTGACTATGCAGGGAGCACAAAAGAGACATGGCAGATCAGAATAGGGCAAAGGTGGCAGCTTCAGATTGAGGCAGGGAATGAAATGAGCTGGGGCTCCTGGTTTGGTTTAAGTCTTGTTTTCCACCCCCAGCTGGGATTTGGACACCAGAAAGGCAGCATTTCCTGCAGTGCATGAGGAGAAGGCTGCAATTTGAGGTTTTTGGTACAGTTGCAGTACCAATGCTGCCAGAACTGGGCTCAGAAATATGGCCATGGATGGAGTATCTTTAAAACACAGACTTAATGATCATTTCTAAAGCTTCTAAAGCATTTTGAAAATGCACCTGGGTACAGAAAGAAAGCTGTCACGTACTTGAGATCACAGCAGCAGCTGATTATCAGTGCTAATTATATTTTCAGGCTGGAATATAAGATGCTAGCTTGGTGAGTCTTGGAGAGTAACAGAGCTGAGTTGTGTTACAAAGACTGTGGGGCAAGGCATGGGTGCTGTGGCTGGGAATTGTGTTCCAAGTATACTTTATACCCCTGATTTACTTTTAGGTCTTCTCTGCAGGGTTCCAACTTTTGGAACTTTTCTCATATCTCATGTTTCTCTCAGAAGCTGCCTACATAGTCGGGGCCTAGAACTGTGATCTGTAACTCAGATCTTGCCATCTTTTTCCTAATCCTGTTGGTAACCAGGCCAATGTTTTCTTTCTCTTTACGCTATTAAAAATGTCTGATATTTTGACATCCTCTCTCTCTTCCAGGCTATAAGTAGTATGGTTATGATTCTATTTAAACCACAGAGATGGGAAAATAGTTATTTTAAAACCTCCTTAAAAGCTGCAAGGACCAGATTTTTCTCTTCTGGAAAAAAAATGAACACAAGTTGTAGAGTCAGTAGTATATGCGGGGGATGAAAACTCACCTTTGGGTGACCTGATGGTTTTATTTAGGCTTGGCTTATCAAGCAGTGCTGCTGTATTGAATCCAGCCTCTGTGCAGAGGCATCCCCCAGCTCAGTGATGCCCTCAGGAGATGGGTGAGTTGGTTCTTATCTGGTGAAGATAGCGGGTGCCATGCTATCACCCATCAGTGGCAGCCAGACCCAGCCTTGCTACAGCACAAGCATACCAAAAAAAAAAAAAATTATCCATGCCTTTTGTTTGCACACAGCTTCCAAGGCTGTCTCAGGACTCCTGATATACTCTGAGGGCAAAATCAGTGCTGTTTGAAGTTAATTTTATATTTTAGGTACTTGTGATGTCAGTCAGATTATGATCCAGGCAATGGTAGTACAAAAGAGAAGGAAATCCAGTTGCTTTAATTCAGGGTTTAGTTGGGTGTTGTACAATAGGGCTTAATTCCAAAAGGTGTGAAACTAAATATCAGGGACATGGCAGAAAATTAAGGAATATTCAGTGCCAGTACCAAAAAACACCACCTTGCTGGCTGAGAGTGCACCAAGAAAGTATGGAAAACCAGAAAGTGCTGGAGAAGTACCAGAGAATAACATTCCTTCTGAAATCTGAAAAAATATAAGTAAGTTGCAAGGAAAAAAAAGAAAAGGCACTTCCAAAGCACAGCATTCACATGTTCTCATAGCAGCCTTTAGTCTGCATATGGGGAAGGTGGGTCACAGAGATTAAATGCTTTGACCAAGATCAGAGAAGGGGTGTCAGGGAGGATAAAAACCTGCTCTGGATTAAAAAAACAAAAAGCGAGAAATAATGTTGGGGAGAATGGAATGAGCACGGGAAGAGATGGTTGCTGCTGTATGGACTGTGAGGTGTGGCTGTAAATCCTCCATCCTGCTAAAACCAGAGCACTTTCAGTCTCACTCAGAAGTGCCAAGGGCTGAGACTCAGTGAGAGCTGGGCGTTAATAATTACTCCCACATGAGAAGCTATTGCTGCTCGTACAAGTCCTGGGCTGTCTTGCAAATACTCAGATGGTTTGAAACCCTCTCCACATCCCCACTGACCAAAACACAAAGTACTCAGGAGGTTTGGTGGGCTGCAAAGCAGCAGGGCTCTCCCAGCTCTTCCATCAACCTGAGCTTCACCAGAATGTACATTCAGTCTTCTCTCCACCCCTCCAGGCAGCTGCATGATAGTTTCCCATATTCTGGGCACCACAAGTGCTGAGTACCACAGGAAATACCAATATCATCTCCCCCAGAGATTCTTCACAGTCTGGCTCAGAGGTCACAGCATGCTGTTTCTGCATATCTGTGGTGAGGGATTGCAGTTGTGCTGAGAGCTGCTCCAGGAAAAAATCTTGATTGCTGCTGGCATCTTCACTCACTCACCAGGTATTTAACACATTCCTTACAAGCATTTCCAGTCAAAACCTTGAAGTCAGCGGAGATTTTTAGTAGAGACTTAAATGTCAGGCCAGCTTGAAAAATGACACTGGTCTGAAATCCCAGTTAGCAGCTAAGATGATCTCTGATTTACAGCACTCAGTGCCTGCAGTACTCTGGGGTGCTTGTAGCTCTGCTGTTAGATTTGGAAAGAGTTTGCTAGGAAAGGAGCTGAAACATTTAGCCTCAGCCAAATTACGTTGTTGGGTAAAGGTCTCATTAGTGGTCATGCTAGAGGTGGAGGATGAGCAGAGGATGCCCACAAGCTGTCATCATTTGCTTTTCCAGCTCTGCACAGAGGAGGCAAAGCTGCCTCCCAAAATGGTGTGAAGCCAGTAGCCCCGAGGAAAAGGGCAGGAATTTGGCTTAGTGTGGCAGCAACAGTTCTTTCCTGAGGCTCTACCTGGATGTGGTGCAGCTACATCTTCAGAAGGCTGCTCTGCCATATGCTGTGGGACTGCCCTGGGACACACTGTGCGGAGCTCAGAAGAGAATAAAGCTGGCATTTTCCCTGTCTTCCCAGAAAAGGATGTGGCTGGACCTCTGCCACCGCCGAACATGGTTAAGCACAGTCACCTTGCTCTTTGGAGGCACCTGCACTTGCTCAGAATTGCCAACACACCGCCCTGAGGGAAGTGGCTCCAGACAGGGTAACATTCACATATTGGCAGAAGGCAGTGCTAAGTGTCACTTCATTAGCTCAGGCTGCAGATTGGATCATTCCACACAGTATCAGAATACCTCAGAAACCTTATTAGACAGTTATGCTGCTGATCAAAAAATTACTAGAAACATGGCGGGGGGGCTGTTTTCTAATAGAGGTTTCCTAAAGTCATCATTTTTTGCACAGCTTCCTTTGTAGTTGTTCAAAACACTGCACAGGCTATAATTAACTCTATTGTGATAGGAACCAGGAAGCATTTCCCATGCTATGATGTTCTTATGCTTCAGAAAATTAAAAAATATACGACATGTTGAAGAAATGCAGCCATCCGAGAAAGACCATCCGTGAAGATGGTCTCCTAAAAGCTGGTGCTGAGTCCTGCTGGGTTGGGGCTCTGCCTATGGATCCTACCTGAAATCTCCTTTCATGCTGGTGACCTCTGATGCCATGTCATTCCTGAAGGATTTGTGCAGGGTAAATCCTTATCCATCAGTTGTAGAACTGGTGGCTGGGGAGCTGATTTTCCAACTTGACATCTGTGGCACTCTGACTTTCCCCAGAGCTGCTGGTGCTGAGCACCTCTGAGCCTATTTTCGCTTGGTACAAGCCATTAACTGCCCCACACCTCAATGCTTTATCCCAGGAATGATTAGTTATTCACCTTTCTAACGCAGAGAACCACTGATGGCAAGAGCATTATCACGGGTGAACAATCGCTGACTACACAAGCTTTCATCACTTTAAAGTCAAGCTCAGCCTTTCATGCAAGCTGTTGCATTTCTGTATTTCTATTCATGTTTCATGACCTCAGCACTTGCACTCTGTCTTTGATCTCGAGTCATGCGTGGCTGTACTGTGGATCTATTTATCCGAAGGCCACTGTCTTCAGTGCCACATTTTCCTCGTCTGCTGTGACCAGGTTGATAGCACAAAGCACTTTGTGTAGGAGGCTTTCAAGTTCAAAGCCAGTCTTGCAAGGGCACAGGGAAGCTGTGAAGTCACAGCTAATTTTAGGCAGTCATCATGGCATTCATAGAGTAGGCAGAAATCAAGAGATTGCCCGGTGGAGAGAAAGCCCATCCTAAGGTTTCTGAATCTTATCTACTGGTATGTCATTAAAAAAAATAATCCTGTGTTTGTGTGAGGATGATTAACCATTGGAACAAATCACCCAGAGAAAAAAAATGGATCTTCCATCTGTGAGATGTGCAGCGTGAGCCCGCGCGCCTGCCCACGGCACACCTGCCCAGAGCCTGCTGCCTGCCCAGCCAGGGTCTGGGGCTCTGCCCCAGCATACAGGAAAGAAAAAGAAATCAGAAACACCAGCAAACAGCAGCAGAACCCTCTTTGTCTCACGGTGATTCACTCCTTCCTTTCACTAACTGTTTTACAGCACCCATTTTATCATAGCATATAAACAGCAGTGCTTGCTTCTCTCAGAAATTTTAGCAGAGGTAGAGCTAAAATGGCTTTGTCATTAAAGGGGGAAACACAGGAAGATTCAGAGGAAGGGCTGAGGTCTGGGTGCCTTCTGACAGTGAGAGAAAGAGGAAGGATTTAGTGGAATATTACCTCACTGCATCGAACCGCTCAATCTGTCCCCATCTGTCACTGAGCACTTGCAGGAGGGTGCTGGAAAGGAAACGTTGAGTAGCTTGATAGTCGAGTAAATCAACTGGGCTTTTTCTTTTTCTTTTCCTTTCCCTCCCTCATTAGGCTTTGCATGCTCACTACACAGCAGGTCCCTCAGTGTGCTGTGCCAAGGGCGAGGGGAGAACCCCTGGGTGTCTCAGGGCTGCAGTGGCCCTGGGGCACAGAGACCAGCTCTGGGTGCCCACAGGGCCAGGCTGCTCCTGGGAGCCAGCTCCAGCAGAGCCCTGGGAGATATGTGGGTGTGGAGGAAGGTGGATGAAGAGGGAATGTGTTCAGCCAAGCTGCAGTGACTACAGGGGGAGAACGTGGCCACCCGAGCCAAGGAACCAGCAACATCACAGGCAGAGGTAAAGCTGGAGCTGTGATGTGGAAGCAAGGAGGGACATGTTTAGGCTGAGCATCACCAAAGGGCAGCCCAGCAGGGTGACGAGGGAGGCTGCAGAAACTGAGCTCTGCAGGACCTGCCACGGGGCTGCCAGTGGGGACACAGGGCTTGGCAATGACTTTCCTCCCCAGTAGAGCCTAAATACTCAGCAGGACAGACTTTTTCTTACTGTTTGTGCAATATCTGTCTGAGCCTAAGTGCTGATCTAAACCAAATCCAAAGATTTGAAGGCTCTGTTGCAATGTGTGAAAGGTTTGTTAGCGACTTTGGGGAGTTTAATGAAAGTGGGGAAGGGAGCTGGAATTAGGACACTACCACATTCAGGAAATTTTGCTGTTGGATTTGAAGGGTTAGGGGACCTTTCTGTCAAGGTTTCATCTATGTGAGAAAATAAATTGGGGAGGAAAAAATAAAAACCTACTGACTTTACAGGATGCAGTGAAATTTTTGGAAAGAGCGAGAATGTTGGCAGTTGCCTCACTGATGCCTTGCCCTGAGCTGACCCTTCTGCTCCTATGAAAGAGGTCAGAGGTGTGCTCTGGAGGAATAAATAAAGAGTGAATCCTGCACCCCCTGGAATTAATATCAGCTTTGCTGGTTTGCAAACTCCTTGCAGCAAGAGCCACATCGCCTGTTTGTAGTGAAAGAGCTCACAAATCTCTGAGTGAAATGACAGGAGTGCACTCACATGTGCAAGAGAAGAAGTAAATAAAGAAGACCCAGCCCTGCTTGCTGGGCTGGAACCAGGCCATATTTTAGCGTGCTTCTGCACTGCGTTACTGCCTTGGGATTTACAAAGCCACGTTGTGCTTTGAAAGCAGATTTAATCCTTTCCGTGTGTTACGATGCTGCGGCAGAGGCGCAGCACCAGAGTTTGGGAGACCTGGTGGAATTCCCAGCCTAGGAAGAGACACTGCCCAAGCAGTGCAGAGCTCTACAGGGGTCTGTGGCCCATCCTTCCTGCACCATGTGCTGGGGTGCAGGGCAATCATTGCATCCCAGGCCAGCTCGGGCTGCAGCGATGCAGGTACACACTGAGTACAGCACAGGCACTTGCTTTATATGGCCTGGGAGATTTGTAAACTTCTGGGGACAGGGACGTGCCTGTAACACACTGATATCTGATGCCACAGTACAATGGAGCATCAGTCTGAGGTGCTCTGGGCACTCCTGGCACACAATTAATATGCACAGAGTTGCCCAGGTTTTGCAGAGGAGACTCTGTCCTTTTGACATTGTGCTTGCCTTCATTTTCTGCCCTACTAAGCTGCTCACACACAGATTTTCGGGAAACCCCTGCCACAGGGGGGTTTACACCTGCCCTCTGTGGTTACACTGCTCTTTCCTCCTCTCCTGCACACTTTGCTGTCACTCTGCATTGTACTCCTTGTCACAAAACAAGCCGCCATCCATCCTCCTCCCTTCAGTGCACCAGGATTACTCAGCTTCAGCCTTTCACATCCAGCCTTTCCCAGCCCTGATGACCAGGCAGAGTGACCCAAAGGCTGCCACCACCCTCCAAGGCAGACATGTCACGTGAGGGGAAATTCCTGCCAAATCATTGGAATGTGTCCTACTGCACTGGGCTAGGTCTGCCTGCACTCAAGACTCTCCTTGAGAAACCGCAGGTGATTTGCTGATGTGCATTAAACTCATCTCCATTCCTGTGCTCAGAGTTATTGATCATCTGTACCCCTGCTGGTTTGCCATTTCGTATCTATCTAACAGAGAAAGGCACATTGATTCTGCTGTTATCAAAATCCTCTTGCATTTGCAGTCTATTCTCTTCCTGCAATTTTCTAATTCCTTCTGGAAAACACGTTACATATTGTCAAGATCAAACTCCTGAGACATCTTGTTTAAATCAAGGGATTCTTAGCACCTTCTGTTTCTTTTGAATATCCATCTGTGCAGAAACAACAAATCCCAGAGCTGCTGGGGTAGAGGGATGCACTGGCAAGGACCTTGGTTTGGGGTCACACTTGATGGAATCATCCTTTGGTTTGGTGGATTGTGCTGATGAAGGAAATTAGCAAAGCACCTCTTGACAAGGAATGTCACATGATCTTCAAACACAATACAGCTTTGGGCTCACAACAAGGTCACTGTTTCCCAAACCACTACAAACTAACAATACCAACAATAATCACTTTTCTTACCTTAAAGTGTTCTCCATGGAGGAATGCATTATTCCCTTTTAATCTTCCCAAACACCTTCAGCCGGTTCATCTCCTTTCAGTTACTAGTTCTGTAAAACCAGCATTTGGTTAGGGCTCTTCTGTGTGGACCCACTCAGATTTGAGTCCCCTCTTGCCACACAACCAGAATAATTTACCTTTGTGGCACCTCTGTAATATTTTTTTTTTTTTTGAAGTGGCAAAATTTTCCAGGGGTGAATTGTGGGCAGGAGGATGCAGATGAAGCTGAGTTTCAGCTGGGATTGCTGGTGCTCAGCAGCAGAGCCTTCCCTGCAGTCCCCCAGGCTCATTAAGTGTGTGCTGTCTCAACCAGCTGTGCACCCTCAAACCCCAAACACCTTGCTTGCCCTTCCCTAATAAGCACTTAATCAAATTAAGGCAGCAACTCATTACATGTGGTGATGCCCTTTCCTGCAAGGCCTCTCTGCTGACCCAAAATCTGATAATAACAATAAACGTGGAAATAAACATGGAAATGCCTCCAGTGTGGTGGGATATCAACATTCTTCTATAGCATATCTGTAATATCAATATTCATCTAATATTAAAAATTAATGCACGTGTTTCTATTAATAATGAAATTACTGCAATATTAATAAAGTTAAAACACACGTTGGCACAGATCTAAGTGCAGTGAATAAAGGGGAGTGTTTAAACCAGCCTCTCTCTTCACAAGCTGTGGGTATGGGGAATGAGGCTTTTCCCCTGCACCAGGGAGGTTCCTGGGCTGCACAAGTTCTGTTCTATTTTCTCATCTGATTTCTCCTGCAAGGGCCAGACCCCTTCCTTCCTCCAAGGCAGGTGAGGAAGCTGTCCCTGGCCTGAGATCATTTCCAGGGTAATTCTGGGGCAGGCACAGGGGACTGCAGAAAACTTTTTGTGGCAGGGTTGGCTTGAGGCTGGCCAACTTTTCTGTGGGTCATCTTGAGTCCTTTGCTGTGCTCCTCAAGACAAAAGCTGGCTCAAAAGGGACAAGCAGAGGGGACTGCATGGCCGCTCACATTTGGAAATACTTGTGGTCACTGGTTTGCCTATTATCAGTGTAAAGCAAAGGTAAAGGGTGCCCTGCCAACCCCTTCCATTGCAGAGAGAAATTAAAGGGACTTTGCAGGTGTGCTTGGGAGACGAAATCTCCCCTAGGATGGGAGAAAAGATAATTGATTAGGGCAGAGTTTAGGAAATAATGGGGATGCAAAAGCTTAATCTTCCTTCCAGAATGATTCTCTCAAATCAACTAACCTCCATTGTGAGTGTCAATTAATGGAAATTAAATTACTAAAAGGGGAATCGTAATAATTATTGCCAAGTGAATATAGTAGGGATGTAGGACAGTGAGGTTTTGCCTTTATCTCTCCTACATCAGCAGGGAAGGTGTGGAGAAGCTCCTCAAGGGCAAGTATGGAATAATGCATCTCTCCAAGCTGCACCATCCAAATACCCTGTCCAGGAGTGTCTGCAGGACACAGGAGCTTCCCCTGCTCTGGATGGCGTGAGCTTTGAACCCGTGTAATTGGGGCTGTTCTCATTACCCAGATAAATGCTTCATCCCACAATTTAATTGGCACAAATTACAACTACAAAGTTGCTCTGCTCTTGTCTGATAAACCCTGCTAGGGTTTGGCAGGTCTGAGGCAGTCCTTAGGTGTAATTGTCCACTCTTTTGCAATGATATAAAGCAGGGTTACTGCCTTCAGTGCAGTCACTGGGGAATGAGGCCAGCAGGAGGTGAGGAGCAGGGCTTCTGTTTCCTCCTATGATCCATTTTTTGTGTTCTGATTTTAAAAAATGGAGCAAGAGATGGGACACAGGCACATATGGACTGCTCCTATTTTTCTTCTTGATTTTGTGTAAATTGAAGTCCATGGTATTGAGCTTATTTTATGGGGACAGACATAGACAGAAAAGCAGCCCCCACACTTTGGGTGTGTTCCTCCTCTGCAAACCCAGCTTTTGGGGGGCACAGGGTATTTGGAGAGCCCCCCTATTTAGTGACAGTGGTAGAATCAGGCTTGGGGGCTGGTTTTAAATCCAGGTTATGGGAATTTCTGCACTGCTGACTTGTCACTTTGAACTCAACAAATGACTTGGCCTTTCACCAGCCCTTTGGGTTAGTGTTGAGCCCCTCTGAGACTTCAGATCTAATACAGGCACTTTGTACCTGATCACATTAATGCAAACCAGATGTAAAATTACCCTTTAGTGGCACCTCGGTCCTTTTTTTATTTTTTTTTTCCTATCACCACTTGCACAGCTGCAGTATCACCTCTGCAAAGGGGGAGGCAAAATTCAGAGGCACTGGAGCGAGAACCCTGGGGATGGGCTGTGCTCAGCCAGGAGGACACAATCTCTCCCAGACTTTTATTTCTCTAACACATGCAGAATCCATGAGGATCTGGCAATAACTAACCCAGTTATTCTTTTCTGTCTCCCGAGGAAGGTTGTGGAGCCCAGCAGAAGGTACCTGGTAACTCACAGGGATGGTTCTCCTCTCAGTTTTACAGGTCTGGCCCTGATAGAGTGCTCGCCTCTCCAACCCCCCCATCTCCAGCAGCAGCAAAGCACTGATTGTTGAAGGATGAATGACTTCACTTTTCCAGTTCCAGCATATGTTTGCATGTCTGAGAGCAAGAAACATGTGAATCTCACACAAACTGTTGGAATTCCAGCTCTGGGGACTGACAAGTAAATATGAAGTCACACAGTATTTCATAGAAAACAAATCTTAGCCCACAAATCTTATGTTTGCTGGGCTAAAGTTGATCCTTTGAGGCAAGAGCCAAGAAAAACCACTCGTATTATTTACACCAAGATTCCTCCAGATTCTGAAACAGCAGCTTGATTGAGGAATTCATGCCTTGTGAAGTACAAGCTTCCCAAGAAGCAGCCAGAGGCACATAATCTTTTGCTAAGCTATCCATAAGGAGCTCTGCTAGCTTGGGTGAATCAAGTGTGGGATAACAGATTACACTGAATAAAAATGAAAAACCACAATGACAAAATAATGTTATAATATTAAAATAAATCAAGTCATACACTGCCATTATTCTGATACAGAATTTTTGCACAGCAAATTTGATACATATACAAGAAGTCAGGCAGCCCATTACAATAAACTTCAGGGTTCCTTTTTTCTTTAATATAAACTGCATCTTAATACATAGTTTGAGATGATCAGGTAGTTTTACACCAATTCAAGTAACAACAGCTTCTCTTCTTAGAACACTAAAATAACAAAATCTTTTAATGCTCTGAATACTGAAATGCTTTGTTTCCACCTGCCACTTTTTAAAAGTGTAAAAACTACATCTATTGGTTAAACCTTTACCCTAGAGGTGCACCTAACTTACAAATAAAATTATATTAATAAAGATATGAAATGCAATGTAAATGCAGTTCTTTTGGCAACTGTCATATGCTTCATGCTATGCAGTTATCCAGCTCTCAGTTCAGGTATTCCAAAGTGTAAAGATGTGGCCAAATTTTTCCAAAACTGGCAATAAACTTGGATGCTTTCATTCTGGGGTTAAACTAGAACCATGAAGCGTACAAAATGATTCAGGAATGGTCAAGCCCCTGCCCTCAGAAAGAGTTTTGCTCTAGTAGATGTTGTTGGGCTACCCCAAAATGAAAGCATCCTCCACTGCGAGTCCCCCCTGAAAACCTTGGCCACAGCAGCAGTGTCTCATCTCCAGCTGATGTTGGTGAGGCAGGAAAGTGTGGTGAAGGGTGTCCCCTTCACAGTAACAAAAATACTGAGCGGCTCTTTCCAGTGCAGAACAGTTCCTGCTAAAAAAAGACATCTTCTTTTCTGAAGTCTGGTAAACACCTGAATCTGCTGTGAGGGGTCCTCAGGCAGGCCAGGCCCGGCAGGCACGGGCAGGTGTGGTGCATCCGCCGCCCCGAGAAGGGCACCTGGGGACAGAGCAAGGACATCAGTCGTGTTGCCGTGGTTATTTTATCCTTTTCATGAACAGGACAGGACTGCTGGGGTACATTCCTTGAGCTTTATTCTCAGCATCAGCCTCAATACGTGGTTGAGACAATTGGAAGGTGGCAAAAGCTCACGTACAGCCAGCAGCAGGCAAAGATTTCTTTCTTACAGGGCATCTTAAAAACTTTTTAGCTAATAGCATGTTTACTGTTTCCCACAATCAGTGACAGGGAGAGCCACGGCACTGGTGGTGGGGGGGATGAAATGGGATAATGGGGGTGTGGGGAATGCTGCCCAGTGCCCTCCATTCAGCCAGAGCTCCCCAGGAGCTGCAGCACAGAGCAGATGGCAAAGGCAGCCCTGTTGCACACCCAATCCAGCCACGGTTAAGAGCAGGATGTTAGCAGTCATGTTGCTGGGTAAATCTACATCTGTGACACATGTTCTCCATTTACTCCCATTTCATAAAGGAGTTTGTTGTGAAACTGCACTGGCCTTTACCATCACGTTTTGTGGTGCCACTGTGCAGGGCTTTCTGCGTGTCCCGAATCCTGCCTTGTCACACGGCACAGAGCAGGACCTGGCAACCTTGGGATCCCGTGGTAATAAAGCTGGAAGGGACCTCTGGAGGTCACCTTGCCTGACCTCCCCTTGAGCAGGATCCTTTTCACCACAGGGCAGAGGTTTCTCATTTCACCCCAGCCTCCTCCAGCCACACTGTGCTGCAGGGAGCACATACGGAGTACATTAGACAAATTTAATTGTGCCATGACATGCACACGCACTGACAATCCTCAGCAACTTGGTCACAAGCTCTGTCTCTCACAGGAGCCAAAAAGGACAGCCCAGTGGGAAGTGTCTGGGAGCTGGGGTGCTGCCAGCTGGCAGCACACACTGAGCATTCCCTGGATGCAGCAAAGGAGGCACAGAGGTACAAAGCCACTGCTACCAGCCAGGCAGGCAGCCCTCATTCCCCCATTTCCAGATTTCTGTGTGGTTGAAGCCTAAAATTTTAATATTCCAAGATTTTCTTGCGTCAGTGTACAAATTTTGTCTTTAAGAAAGTCCCACACAGTCCTCCATGGTGCCAAGCACCAGCCTGACTCCAGTGACAGCCTGCTGGGGGCAGGAGGTGGGCAGAGGGCTCACATCCCCTGCAGTGGGTTTCTCCATGCCACCCACCACAGCCCCTCTGCTCCAGTGTGAGCAGAGAGGCAACAACCACATCTGCTGGGAACTCCCCATGGGAATCATCCCTTTGGGTGCCCACACACAGCCCTGCAACCAAACCCAAAACCTGAGCTCGCAGCCTTCCGACAGCTCAGGGGATTTATTCAAAACATTCCACTTGCTGCAAGGAAATGTTCCTTTAATTCCCCATGCTGCCAAACCTCACCTGCCTGCAAACCCTGCCTGGCCCTGCCTCAGACCCAGCCTCGAAATTCCAGCTGGGACTGTTAATGGCATCAGTCCATCACCCTCTAGTTGTTGAGAAGGAAACTAGAAGGTGGAACCCCAACTGCCAGCCATCTCCTCCGGTTGTCTCCTGCCTCCTCTGGATGTCCCCGAGGTGCCATGGCCATGGTGGTGCCTGCTTTTGACCTATCCTGCAGGTGAATGAAAGGTTCTGGTGATCAGGGCACCCAGCTGCCCCCTGCACAAGTATTTACAAGAGAGAAACTACTGAGCAAACCCTCAATCCTTAAAATAAACTCATTTCACATTCTCCAGTAAATCAATTTGCTTTGTGTTTCTCAGGAAGATCAGTGGAGAAATTAAAATTAACCTCATAAAACTTATAAACATCAGTGACTAAGTCTGGGGTGGACAGGCATCTACCCTGATTGTAATTATGCAGGCAATCAGTTTGAAATATATCAGACAGTTTAAATTATTGCCCAATAACAATAAGCCCATAAAACCCTCTAGAAGACAATTTCTCTCATCCTAATTCCTGGTAATGGAAAGAGCTCTTACAAGAAAAAACTGCTACATTACATAGTAAAAATGACCATTTGGTCCCCAATATCACAGCAGAAGTTTTAAAAATTTAACTGCAATAAAATGGAGCCTTAAACTTCCTAAAATGGAGAAAATAAACTGTAGATACTAAGCCGAGAAGCCAGGCCTTGGACAAAACAGTGAGAGAGGCAGCTAACTAGCTGCACATTTATGATCTGAATTTATTGCCTTGTATCTTCCACTTGTGATGACTCTTGGGCTGTGCTCTTCCCTGAGGATGGCTCTGAAGACCACAAGCTTCTCAAGCTCCCTGGCAACATCACATTCAGCCTTTTGTGTTTTAGATAAGCAGCTTTTTTCATACTGCATAACAAATACATAACTACATAGCCTTAAATAAATGCACTGGTTAAAATCGTTGTACTAATAATACAATGTGTGTGTATATATGTATACATACATATGTATTTAAAATTAACAGGTAGAACAGAAACAAAGAGAGCCTGTGGGCACTTTTCTCAAGTCCAAATGTGTGTCAACACTTTCTCAATGCACCAGGTGTCACCACACCAACTGGTGACATTTTTAGGCTTGTGACAGGATCCTGCTGACTGCCACTGGGGTTGGTGGCACTTGCTGTGCTCCTGCTCACACCAGTGAGGATTGGCAGGGCTGGGCTTGGGAGCTGCTAAAGCTGTTTCAGATCACGTAACAAAACAAAGCAACTACAACAAACTAATAAGAAAACAATCTGGGAAGCATGCAATGCTTTCATCCTCTGATTCTCTTCAGCATAATTCTGACAGTAATGCACTTCCTTACGCAGGTCCCTTCATCTCTGCTCCCCTACAGCTGCAGGTGGCTGGATATTGCACGGAAGGGGGAGTTTCCCTGCCTCCCCACCACGTGCAGGTTTTGTGCTGTGTGACATACAGCTCAGGACATTCCCCCAGCCCCAGAGCCCCCCCTCGGTGAGGTACTCACCCTGTGGCTCAGGGGGTGGCACTCGTCCCCCAGGTTTCCCATGGGGGTGCACATCCTCAGGCTGCGGATCCAGAGGCTGACGGCGCAGCACATCCCGCCCCCGCACTGCTGGTCTCGGTCGCAGGCCTGGAGTCCAACACAGCATTAAGCAAATTAAATTAATAATAAACGTAGCCCAGAAATAGGACAGATCAGGTGCTCAGGAGCTGCCCCTGGCACCCCTAAGTCATCATGGCTCATTAAGGTTGAATAATAAGATTTAAGGCTGATTTGCAATACTTGTGTCTGCTATGGATTGGAACTCCTGGCACATTTTGGAGTTGAGACCAGGTTGTTTAAAGCCAGGACCACACACGGAGCTGCTCTGGGCCAAACCCAGGACTGTCAGTGATTTACAGTCCAAACTTCTGAGCACTGGTAGACATGTGCCACTCATGTCTCATGTGCTTTCCCAGCTCCCAGATCAGTGCCTGAGTGAGCTCAGGCAGGAGCAAGGACTAACCACATTAAACTGGTCACCAAAAGAGTCACCAAACCAGTCTTACACAGGAGCTAAGACAGGAAATCATCCATTAATTTAATGACTTTTAGGTAACTATTCCTTCTAACTGCATATGGTAATCATGGTTGTGAGTGCCCTTGCAAGACTGTGTGATAGTTTTGTTAGAGAAGTCCAAGGGGAAGTAGCTAAAACAGAAGTTTAAATATGGATTCTGTGGTTGTTGTCTAGAATTACACATAGCTAAAAGAGGTCTTAAGAAAAGCTTTGCAAAAAAAATGCTGCTGTGGTAGCATTCCCCTTCACGGGAGGCAAAAAAATATTTTAGCCACTTACCCAATACAGCTTAGATAAGCAAAAACCAAAATGCAAACTAGTGGGTATGTTTTAAAACCCACAAACCATGAAGAGCTATTGACACGTTAGAGTTTGAAAACAAGCTACTGTACATCTTTCAGTCACTTTTTAATCAAAAGCTTATATAGATTTAATGCAGAAACCAGTCTGCTTTCTCCAGTGAGGAATGTCATCAGTTAAAGGTTCTGCTTACATCCCGAATGTAAGCTTGATTAACTCACTGCTCTGTGTGTCTGGCAGCAGCAGTGAGAGTCCAAAGGCACTGGTCAGCACTACGTAAATGGGAAACTCATAAAAACATACGTAAATGTTGATAACAGCTCTGGGGAATGCACATATCAGAGTAAACTTTCTCTTGAGGGAAAAACTCACTGATCTTACCTTGGGATTTGCATGATAAATGGCTTTAGACTCTACTCACTGCGTAAATATTGCACTGACCAGCAGAAGCCAGATCAAAATACATGTGTAAAGATCAGTCAGTAGTTTAGGAAGAAGCTGGTGCATTAGGATCACTATTAAATAATGTGTGTGTGACCCAAACAGCTCCTAAACATAGAGCTCTGTGCTGCAGGTAAGCCCAAACACAGAGCATTTGCTTGTAAGACTAATATGGCCATAAAACTACGACTCCAGCCTGCCAGGTAGATACTATTCACTTTCTGACATCTCTTTTCAAAAAAAAAAAAAAAAAAAAGATTTAAAAGCTCTCTAATGATATTATTTTGCCCTAGTCACAAATAAAAATGCAGGTCCAGTGATTTTGGCTGCCCCCAGCACATCAGTGTCCACTGCTCAGCTGGAGCCACAGATTCTATTTCTCACCTGCCAGCTCCTGACTCCCTTTTTTTCTCAGTTATGCATCTCAAACTCCATTCATCTCTGTAGAGCTGGTCCTGGGGTGAAATACCACTCAGCTGAAAAACCCACCTGATATGTTCTACTAAGCAAGGGTCTTGAATGTCTGGGCTGAACAATTCCTTTCCTGAACTCACACACACATATTTACATCTGGCAGAAATTTTAAGGCTCCCTTTCCAAAAATGTATGACAAGTTTTGAAAATATTCAACCCAAGCATTCCTGCCTACACCTTATCTGCAATGTGTAATTCCTGCTGCTATTCCTAAACTTCCCCAAGCACCACATGAGCACCTCATTTAAACACAGTTTTCTGAAAAATCAGCCCAAGAATTTGTCCCAGGTGAAATGCCAGCTGCAAAGGCAACAGGTGTCAGCACAAGAACCACCACTGAATTGAGGAAAGTTTGAAAAAAGCCCTTAAATTGCAAAGGAAAAACACCTTTCAGGTTCAGGGGATGGGGAACACCTACGTCAGCTCTCATCTGAGATTTGCCTGTTCATCAAAAGCCAAAAATGCATCAAAGTGGTTTAAGCAGAAATGCTCTGCAATAGTTAATAAAGTAACATTTTCTAGTTCTAATCTATTTTTGCTTTTTGAATCTGCCTTGTCCTTGATCAATGCTTCACAATTACTTTATTTAATGGATTACTTATGCTTTAAAGGTGTAGCCACCACTCTAATAACAAATAAACTGCTCCTCTGCTGCTGGGAATGTTTCTACTTAAAAGAAACTTGAAATGTTCAACTATTTAAAAATTCCTTCACATTCTCTGCTCTAAAAAAAAAATAATCAGCCCTGAGAACTGATCTGAGTCCTAGAGAAATGCCCATAAGCTGTTTCATGGACATCAGGGGTCCGGACAAGGCGCCTAGACAGCCACAGAGAAATCCACTGCTGTTAGTGCAACTTGTGATGGTTACAAAAGACATGTGAGCTCTCAAAGGAATGCAAATGCTGAGTTATTAATCCAAAGCAAACACTTAAAAAATCATTTTACTTAAAAATGATGCAACGCTTTGGGTTAAATAACGTCTTTAGGAAAAAAAAGTATTTTCACAACCAGAGTAAATCTTGAGCCTAAAAAACAACAACAACGGAGACTTGTTTGCAAGGGGTGGCTATTGAGGGGAAAAATCAGCACAGTCATAGACCAGGAAAAAAAAGAAGGAAAACAGAGTTTTCCAAGGGTTGTAATCCTGCCTTGCACACGGAGGGGCTGGAGGAACTTGGGGTGCACAATGGGCAGTGCCCTGAGCCAGACCCTCTCAGAGCAGGTCTGGGGACAGCTGGGGCTGCATGCGGGGAGATAGGAGACAGCTCCAGCCCTGGAAAAGCAGCAGGAATCTCTGCACACTCCCGGACCAGCCTAGAGACAAACCCCCCTCGAGTCCAGACATCCCTCACCCCCAAAGGAACAGACCCCGCTTTGTGGCAGCCCCTCACCTCAGAGACCCGCGAGTCCTGGCATTGCCCACCGCAGAGACTGACTCATCCTGGCATCACTCACCGCAGAGAGACCCCCAGGCTCTGACAGCGCTTGATCAGACCGGCCCGCAGCTCCGGGCATGCCGCATCCCTAGAGATGCCGCGTCCGGTATCACTTATCCCAGACGGACCCCCAAGCCCTGTTCCCTCATCACCTGGCGCCGCTCTCCCTCCCGCGCCCTCGTTATCCCTTATCCCAGCTCCGGCCATCCCTCACCGCGCTCGGCATCGCTGAGTGCGGACAGAGCCCGAGTCTCGGCAGTGCTCCCCCAGACTCCAGCCCCGGGCCAGAGCGCTCCCCTCTCTCCGGGCACCCCCTGTCCCGGGCGGTTGCCCCGGTCCCGCTATCGCTGCCCGCGAGCAAACCCCGACTCCCGTCCCCGCCGCCCGGAGCCTTCCCTCCCTGCCTCCTTCCCGGCCGGTGCCGGGTCCCGTCGGTGCCGTCGGTGCCGAGCGGCGGCGCTCACCCCGGTGATGACGGCTCCGTGCCCCGCGGCCAGCAGCAGCGCCAGCAGCATCAGCAGCAGCGGCAGCGCCGGCGGGGCTCCGCGCAGGCTCCGCATGGTGCGGTGCCGCGGCCCCGGCGCTCCCCGCGGGCGCGGTGCGGCGCAGCGGAGCCGGGCTCGGAGCGGGCCCGGCGTTTTTATAAAGCCGGGGCTGAGTCACCCCCGCCCGGCAGCGCCGCGGCCGCGGGCGCCGCGCGCACACACCGCGCCCAGGTGCGCGGCTGCGGGCAGAGGGGCGGGGGGGCCGCGGCGGTGAGGCAGCCCGGGGCACATCCCACAGCACGCTGGGGACATCCCGCGTCAGGTCTGGGGGATGCGGGCTGAGGGGGTAACAGCCCACAGCAGTTCTGGGGGAACAACCCCAGGAAAATCCCACAGTGCGGCTGAAGGATTTGAAGGATTTCCCGCGGCAGGTGTGGTGGGGTCGCCACAGGGCTGGCTGGGG
>VWZV01001101.1:377018-493255 GCA_013397155.1 Irena cyanogastra | reverse complement strand
CCCCGGTCCCGCTATCGCTGCCCGCGAGCAAACCCCGACTCCCGTCCCCGCCGCCCGGAGCCTTCCCTCCCTGCCTCCTTCCCGGCCGGTGCCGGGTCTCGTCGGTGCCGTCGGTGCCGAGCGGCGGCGCTCACCCCGGTGATGACGGCTCCGTGCCCCGCGGCCAGCAGCAGCGCCAGCAGCGCCAGCAGCATCAGCAGCAGCGGCAGCGCCGGCGGGGCTCCGCGCAGGCTCCGCATGGTGCGGTGCCGCGGCCCCGGCGCTCCCCGCGGGCGCGGTGCGGCGCAGCGGAGCCGGGCTCGGAGCGGGCCCGGCGTTTTTATAAAGCCGGGGCTGAGTCACCCCCGCCCGGCAGCGCCGCGGCCGCGGGCGCCGCGCGCACACACCGCGCCCAGGTGCGCGGCTGCGGGCAGAGGGGCGGGGGGGCCGCGGCGGTGAGGCAGCCCGGGGCACATCCCACAGCACGCTGGGGACATCCCGCGTCAGGTCTGGGGGATGCGGGCTGAGGGGGTAACAGCCCACAGCAGTTCTGGGGGAACAACCCCAGGAAAATCCCACAGTGCGGCTGAAGGATTTGAAGGATTTCCCGCGGCAGGTGTGGTGGGGTCGCCACAGGGCTGGCTGGGGTGCAGCCTGTAGCAGGTATGAGGATGTCCCACAGCAGCTCTAGGGGTTCATCCCAAGGCTGGCTATGGACACCCCACGGCAGATTAGGGAGCAGGGAGGCATCCAACAGCAGTTTAGGAGGGAAACATCCCACAGCACATTGGGGATATCATGCAGCAAGTCGAGGACAGGACACATTGAGGAGATCTTCCAGCAGGATGGGGGATCCCACAGCAGGTCAGAGCACGTCCCAAGTGGGGCAGTGGTAGCCCACAGCCACTGGAGCCAGCGTGGACCTGTGTCCATGTTCCCTCTGCTCCCTGGACAGCAGCAGACTCAGACTCAGTGTTTCCCCTGCTCCCTCTGTGAACAGAAATCACCTGTAGCCCTCAACCCAGCCTCTGCTGACACCTGGCAGAGCTGTGGGCATGGCCGTGGGGGCACACACAGGCTATGCTCATCTTGTCTGGGACAGAGCAGCACCAAAAGTACCCCACAGTCCCAGTAAGAACTGGACCAATCCCAGTTTCTGCTGGAAGCCCAGAACCCCTCTGAGTTCCTGTCCTCCTGTGGTTCTCTCCTTGCCACGGGCAGTCCCTGCCTCAGCCAAAGCCCTCCTGGCCCCCATGGCACCCGGGGGCACAAGAAGAAAGCAACTCTCTTCTTCAGCAGGGCTGGCTCCCAGAGATCCACAGGAAGGCAGTGAGAAGAAGGAGCACTGGCAGCAGACAGCCCCATTCCAGAAGCTGTGCCCCACTGGCTCCTTCCAGCACAAATGCCAGCCCATGCTCTCATGGTCTCAGAGTTTCTGTTTCTACATGCACACCACTGAAATTCAGCACAAACCAGGGTCTAACCTCTAATGGTGGCACCTTTGGGCACCTCCATGGGAGGAGGACATCACTAAAACACATGTAGTATTCCCTTCCCTTCTTCTCTCACTCCTTTTTCTTCTCTATTTTCCTTACTTTCCCAGCTCTTTATGATTCTTTTTGCCTTTCTTCTCCCTCCTAACTCCCTTTTTGTCCCTTTTCCTGCCTCTCTGTTCCTACTTCCATCTCTCTCTTTATTCCACTCCCCTCCTCCGGCATGTCCCATTCCCACAAGCAGGTCCCGTTTTTCCCAGACTTCTCAAACTACACTTTTGTTCTGACAGGGAAGGCCGAGCCTTTGCAGAGCCCACGTGTCCCCGAGCCCTGAGCCAGCCCCGTTCCTTGGCTGAGGTGGGTCTGAGCAGGGCTGAAGGGCAGCAGGAGCAGCCAGCATCTCACGCTCTCCTGCTCAGCTCAGTCCTGGCCAGGAGCTGTCAGATCGGTTCCTTGGTGGCCTCCCCTCGGGGGGTCAGTCTGTCTGGAGGTGTTTTCACTACAAACGTGGCCTTTTTGGGTGCTTAGGGTTATTTCATACAAGTCCACTCAAGACAAATATGGGCTAGGTAAACAGGGTTTACTCCGAGGATGGTTTAAAAGCAAATTGGGATAAGCCAATTTTGACGTGAAAGGATTAAAAATAACTGGGATGTATCCTTAGCTGTTGTAAACTCATGTTGCTGCCTGAAGCACTGGCAGTTTAAACCAGGTGAAGGGATTAGCTTGTTTTAAATTCTGTTTGTATCCTAGAAACTAAAAATGAATGTAAGCCAGGAATTATTATTTTCACAATCACCAGGTGTCCAGAACTTTCAAAAACAAATAATCACTTTCAGCTCTAAACCTCCTGATCCTCCTAAGAATTGAGGAGAAATAATAAAGGGGAAGGGAAGAATTTTGTGCAGGTTTGTGTAGACTCAGCCATTTCTTGTAAAAGGCATTTGACATAAAAAGTATCATTTATGAAAAGTTGTCAATCCTGAGCCTGGAAGGGCAGCATTATACATTACAATGGGGATGCTCCAGACTCACTAGAAGCCACCCCAATGTGAAAATTCTTACTACCAACTTGTGCTAAAACTGGTTTGCTATTAGAAGAGACCATTCACATCTACATGGCCTTTAGGTGATCACAAAATTGTAATGAAATATTAATTCCAATTAAATCATTCCTGTTCTTAAAGAAAAGGTGAAAGTTGAGGAAATGACTTTCTGAATTTCAGTGTCATTACAATTGTTTTACTGAAAATGTAGTAAAAATTCACAACATGTCTTGAATGTAAATCTTCACAGGGCCCATCTCATGAATGCAGTTGGTGAGTCTCTCTGGTTCTTCTCAAAGCCTCAATTTTACTGAGGACTACCTATGAGTAGGCATTCAAATAATTATTTGGCCTATTCAAGTGATAATGCACTACAGAATTTACAGGATTTTGAAGACTAAAATGTGAATACATCAGCTATCCAAAAAGATAATTTTCTCACGAAAGAATTGAGAAGAAGCATGTAATGCAAGACAGGAGAATTATCTTTTTGCCCTAAAAACTCTCTTAATAATGACAGCATCTAATTTGTCTAATCTTTGACACTGTATATCCAAAAATGGTCTTGATTCAGCAAAATGGTGAAAGTTTGCTGACTCTTGTGGAGAAAAAATGTATTTGTTTACATGAGATATATATATATATATAAATAAATAGTCTAGGTGTAAAGTTCACCCAAGGTATGAAAGACCTCAAATCAGTTGCCTGTAGTGCCTGAAATAACGTGAACACACAAGTCATTCAAGAATAAATTTCTAAGCTGTACCCTGAGTTGGGATGTAGTCCTTATTTCATCCAACATTTCTGCTTTAGGTCGATAATTAATGTTCAGTGGAGGTTGACAGACAAACAGCTCAAGACTCTTCTCTATCATTTGTCTTCTCTCTTGGGGTCTGTACACGAGGCAGACTAGACCATTTCTGCTGACATTAATTTGGGTCCCCAGCACTTACACAACCACGATTTATGTTTTTTTGACTTGCAAATATTTTTGTAAATGGCTTCTAAGTTTCCTGCCTCTCTCTCTGATGTGGCTGGAGTTGGCAAGTGCCTTCTCAAGTTACCAGCAGCAGTCTGTCAGAGAAATGGAGGCTTCATACCTGCAGCTCCCACTGGGACCGTAAAGGCCAGCTGGGATCCGAGGTGTGAGCGGCTTGGCAAGTCCGGGCACCCCCTGCGGGATGCTGGATCACACAGACAGCGGTTTGCATCATGTGGAGAAAATGAGAGGCAATTCAGGCTGTGAGACACGATTCTCACACCTGGGATTGCCTTTGGAGACGTCCATGGGGCTGCTGCTTGCGGGAACTTGCAGCTCTGGCTGAGAGGTCAGCACGTTTCTGCCCTGGACGGGCTGCGGGTGAGCAGAGCAGCAGCATCCACGCACCCCAGGCTCATGCCTGGCCTCTTCTGACGTCAGATGAACTAATTTCTAAAAAGTCTAAACACAAACGCTGACGTTGGGATTAGAAGAGGCACTGTTGTCTGAATTCCTACCAAATCAATCCATAAATTTCATTAGTGAATCCAAAATGTAGAGATAAATTGTGTTTTAAACTAGAGCTTGTCTCAAGAGATCAAGCACTGACCTACAACAATGAAGACAGCTTCCCTCAGCAAACTACTCCGGCTCTTAAAACCTCATTTCCTGTTTGAATTTCACTGATCTGGACCAGCATATGATATCAAGCCCTCTAATATCAGGAATTTTCACCTTCCATGTGTAATAAGCTGGTAACACAAATTCCACAATACCTGTTTCACTACACAGCAACATTTTTGCCACCAACAAGTGATTCTAGTAATTCATCTCCATGACCTTTCCAATAGATCAACAAACTGCAAAGTCTCTGGCATGATTTCAGAAATATTGTCATCCTCTGGGAATAGCAACACTGTTTTATTCTTAGTTATATAATCTTGCAGACCAAGTCAACAATCAGTGTATAAACAGAAATACAGTGAATATACTAATAAAAATGAAAGAGATTGACAAAGAAGCTCAGCATTAAAAAAGCATCCACAAGTGATTTTATTTCTGGGGCCAGACAAGAAATAGTTGTAATGGTCTGCTGTTGTAGTGATCTGTTCCCAGTGCTCCTGGTGTCTTGTTACACTGTTTTCAGCACTGCTGTTGTCATAGTAGTCCCTGAAGAACCTTATGTAAGGAATAAGCTGATGGTTCTGCAGTATGCTAAAAAAGAGCATTTGGCAGATAAGTGCTAATGTTCTAGATTAGGGATTCTCACTCCCTTACTCTGCACTGGCTCATGGAATTGCATGAATCACTTTGATTGCAAAGTACACGCGCTCCTGTCAGCTTAGAGGGATTCAAGTGGAATATTACAGAGTCTGCTCAGAATAAGAAAAAGCTGCAAATATACCACAAAAACTAACAATTCCTAGTTACTCATGAAATTTACTTCTTTGATTTGCACACAGATTTTATTTAGACTTTTGTGCAGACGTGACTGTGTTGGCAAAGTCCAGGGCAACATGATTTTGAGTGATTCAGCAGGAGCTGTGGATTTACGTGATGGGCAGGGACTCCATGCCTTTCTGTAATTTTCAGATATGTCTTTTAAAAAATGTGGAGTTCCTGCCAAGAAGATACAGAATTGGTTTGGGGAGTTCACTGGACTTCGGGGAAACATTCTTTCAGCCTTTTTCTTCTTGCTGATTGCTTTTGGTGGGAAACAACTTTCCTTTACACACCAAAATGGGTGATGAGCTGTGAGCCGTGGGCAGAGGATCCTCTGGTGGAGCCAGGCTCTCTCCCTGAACATCTAACCTAGAGAGCCAGGTCATTTTTCATTGAAATGGAACTTACTGGGCCATGGGGGAAGGAGGTGGGGAGGTTTCCCTGCCCACAGAGATCTACCAGACACAAGAACTGGGGAAGAGTTATTCAGGAGGGCATTGCTGTAGATCTGCTCCCACCCTGGACAGGCAATTTATCCTATGCCTCAATGGGATCTGGTGGGACCAAAGCCAAGCAGGTTTTGTAGGCTCATATGCAATAAACAAACCAGACCCTCATGGGTCCCTCTGGCCCCTTTTACTTCTGCCTCCCCACCTCTCCAGCCCCACACAAGTCTCCTCTGTGTCCCTCATCATGGAAACCTGTGGGAGCACCATGAATGCTGCTAATCCCTGGCTTGCCACTGTCTCCAGAGGGACCAAGAAGAGGTCACTTGTTCAGTTTTTATTTACTGTACTGGTGCCACATGGCTTCCTTAGATTGCCTGCAGGGAGCAGGGGGTTTTTTTCTCCTTAACACACAGTTTAGTTTCTGTTTTGGTTTTGTTGCTTTGCTTTTGCACTCCTTGGCTGGAATGTGGTGGTGGCCAGCGAGAGGATACAGGGCAGGTTGTGCTCCTGCCCCTATTAGCATAGCAGGTCTGGAAAGAATTAACCAACCAGGCAATGCCCGGAGAACAGAGCCAGTTGTTCTGCAAATTGCCAGAATTTCACCACTAAAATCCCTTCTTTTGCACCGCTGTTCTGTCCCACTGTGTTCCCAAGGCCAGTGGCAGCTGTGGCTGCTCTCCTGCTCATTTGGGGTATGTATGGTAGGTGTGTGTGTGGCAGGGTGTGGGGTGTCACCTGCAGGGAGGGACATGGAGGCAGCTGATGGACATCTCTGTCCGTCCCAGGGGATGGGGCATTCCCCACTGCTGATGTGGGACTGGCAGCTCCATGGCTCTCCAGCCTTCCCTGATGCTCTGAACGTTGGCCATCCAAGGCAGAAACAGAGAGGACACATGCACAGAGGATCTCACCCACATACACATCTGCCTTGGCTTTCAGGCCTCCCATGAGATTTTTTAAATTTTAATTTCTCTCCCGTTTTTCTCATTTCTGACTTTTTCCTTTCATCCTTGTACTTTGTGCTGCTTCATCTGTCACTGCCATGGGAAGGCAGGTATTCCCAGCAGAGCCCATCTGAGGTGCCTCCAGGGCCTGGAGTACCACTGAGTTCCTTTTTCTTCTTTTCATCCATATGCAAGATTGCTCAGAAGGGTGAAAATTCCAGTGAAATGGCATGTTAGCAAAAAGCATGCATTAACAACCCTGTGGGGATGGCTGCAAAATGCTTTCCCTCTCCAGAGCCACCTCCAACACAGAAACTTCACTTACTACTCCCTTAAGGATGAACTTGGAAAATTGCAATGTCTCTCTAGTGAGTTATATCCCTAAGAATCCCAAAGCACTTAGTAAATTACCTTCTCCTGACTTCCTTCAGCTTTGGCTGGGGTATAACCAGAACTGGGGTGACAACTGGCAAGTGTTTAACTTCACATGCCCTCATTAACAATGAACTTTGGCTACACAAGAGAAAGAACCCCACCCCCGGCTCAGTAGTGGTGCTGTTTGTGTTTTTTTCTTAGGATGCAGAAAATAAAGTGCTAATGTGGAGCTTAGATCTGTTTGGGCTGTTCTCAGGAAATATCGTGGAGTTTTCAGCGTCGGAAGAAATCAGCACCTTGGGTTTATCTTTGAGCTGGATACAGCTGACAAACAGCCAAACCAGGGTGAGTCCTGCACACTGCCCGGGGCTGCAGCCCTGAAATCCTTTAACCATGGCTTGGCTGGGTCTGGCCAGAGGTGCACAAACCCCAGGGCAGGGCAGGAGGCAGCAGGGGAGCCCCGGCTTTCGAGGGAAGAGCGTGACCTACAGCGTCATCTCCTGAAAACCTGCTACAAAGCACAAATTATCCACCTCATCCTCCCACTTCCCACTCTGTTCTCCTGCCAGCTCGCTTTTCAAGAGCCACTAGTGCAAAGGGCAGCCAGTTATTCCAGGAATTCAAATTGGTTTCTTTTATGGCAAAGATCAAACAAAAGCAAACCCCCGGCGATGCGGGCTGGCGTTGGCTGCCTGCCTCAGCCACCAGCCCAGTGCTGGGAAGATGCACCTCATCCCTCCAACAGCTCATTAGCTGGGCAGAAGTTGCCAGAAAACAGATGGGGATGAATGGAGGCACAGGAGGATGAGGATGGCACAAGGCTGAGGGAAAGGAAGCAGCAAAAGGAGTGTGGTTTAAGGGTGACAGGTGAAAGGTGTGACAGAGGTTGTCCATGCCTGACCACACAGCCCAGCAGCAGCTCTGCTGTCTCAAAACCACTTTACTGGTTTTGGTATTGGTACTGGGTGCTGGTATTGTCTTAACTCCAGCTCCAGGGTGACTCTGTGGCATGGCAGGGGTTTTTGGGCCATGCACACCAGGTGGGCTCATCTCTCCCCACCACAGAGCTGCCCCATTAGCCAATGTCCCCGTGCTGAGGACGTGGACCTGCACCTCCTCTTTTGCTGCCCAAGTTCCCAAAGGGCATTGTCCCATTCTACCAACTACACCAAAACAGCATGGCCAGCTCAGGCACACGTGGCAGTGTGATTTTTCCATCCCCCCCAGAGCCAACATCTCCTGCTGCCTTCCTCCTGTGACCAGGGTGCCACCCAAACAGCTTTGCCTGAGGACAGCACAGTTGTGAGGAATGGCTGAATAAGACCATAACACTGTTTCTTGTTGCCTTGACAATACACTGAAGCTCAAGAGATCCATTTTAACCCTGTGCTGGGGTAATACCAGCTGATGAAACCCTGCTGGAAACAAGGCAAGCATCTAGACTCACTAGACCAAGTTTTCACACATGTGTAGGATCATCAGGATAAGTGGGGTTTTGCCACCAGAGAGGGCCTGGCTTTTTGCCTGGGAAGAGTCTCCAGTCTCTCCTTCTAAAGGCTGAATTTTCAAGTACTATATAGCAAATCCCTTCCCAGTACTCCACTGGTTTTTTTTAAATATAAAAGTAATCCCAAATGTCCAAAACACTCATGTTCTTTAGCTAGAGCCTGCTGTAAAATCTGCTGAGTCTGAAGATGACCTGCAGCCAACATCCATGGGCTGTGGGGGGTTTAACCAACAGGCTGCTGCTCACAGAGGAATAGATTTCCTATTTTCCAGAGCACTGTTTCTTTTACATTGCTATTAATTCCAATCATGGCACATCTAATTTAGGAATTCCTCGGTGACCAATACACTTCAGTGCCATGACAGGAGCATGCAGCAGTGAGAAAACAGTTAAATGTGGCTGCCTAAGCTCAGTCCATTACTTGGTCTCTGGGGAGCAGCACCATTTCCTAAAGCAGCTCCTCCCTTTGTCACTCCATGTAGGAGCTCCATGAATAAATAAGAAACAGGCTTTCTTACGAGGGTCATGGCCCAGCCAGGATTATCCTGCAGTGCTGGAGGTTCAGGAGCCCCTTTTCTGAAAGCACTGAGCCATGTGCTCAAGGTCCCACAGTGTGTGGTTGCAGGAACAGCTGACTGTATTCAGACCTGCTGGAAGCATCAAGAGCAGAACAGGCAGGTACTGCTCCAGCTCTTTCTAAACCCAGCTCTTTCTAAACCCAGTTTCTCAACTTCCTGCAGCAAGACAGAGCAATTACACTGGATGATGAAATATTTCCTTCAGTTTACCCTAAATTCCAGCGAGTGATGTAACCAGCCATCCTCTAGTTTTGCATCACCTAACACAGTAAAGAGTGAACAAATCAATTCTTGGTGGATCGCTTTGGTATTTAAATCCCCCAATAAAACCTTTTCTGTTCTACTCATTCAGATCCCTTTCACATCTGCCATCAGGGTGTCCTTACACGCCTCATCCTGCCAAGGTTAATAGTCAGAGCTGGGATGGTTCCAGCTCATTTCATCGTCTTGTCTGAGATGACATTTTAAGCAGCAAGTGCTTTGTGTCTGACTGGCATAAAGTCAAGTGCCTTACCTCTCATAGCCAGTGCTGACAGTGCTCAGTTAGAAGTCTGCTAAATGGCTGGTTTTTGTAATTACACTAATTGCCTAGGAGAAAAGAGAGATGAGTGTATCCTTCATTGAAAAAAAACCACGTAAGTGTTAGTCTATGCTGACCTTTTCCTGCTGTTTCCTTCTCTGTGAATGAACACTGTCAGCTGAAACTTCCCCGTGTTTGCTCCTTATTCTGCACTTCCTGGTTACAGCTTGGGGTGACATGGCCAGAAATATGCAAGGATTTTTTAAAAGAGCAGGTACAATTTTCATGGACATGGATTTCCCTTTTTCTGAACAGTATAAATGGGATACTCTCTTGAAAATAAGATGAAATGGAGCAATATTCAACTATGCATGTCATTTTCTTCAGCTGAATAGTCCTACTTGCTTAATATTAAGCACAAACTGAGGGGAAAATAAAGGAAAGTGTGTGGTTTCAATAAATCAGGAACTCAAAGAAACCCCTCTGTACACTATCATCTTTATCAGCATCTTAAACAACTTCCTCTACCAGAAAAGCTGCCCAGAATGTGGATGGAAGGGCGAACTTTGCAACGGACAAATCCTAACCCAAGTTCAACCAGCAGCACCCAGGAATTAACTCCTCATGCCCTGGGACCTGTGACTTTCCTTTGCCCTGGGAATGGCTATGGTTGTTTATGCTTCTGCCTCTAATCCAACATAAGCTGGAGAAACTCTGGAGGTTTCTATTTGCAAGGACAAATTCATCCTGACTGTCTCAGTGGCAGGACACAGCGATCCCCCTGCATCAGAAACACAGCTGCCTTGGCCTTGGCGTCCCCACTGCAGCTCCCAGCACACTGAGAGCTCCTGACCCTGGCTGGTATCTACCACCCCACTCTCTGCTGCACCCTGACAGCTCTCCTTTAAACAGCTGGAGCCCCACAGATTCCCCTCAGACCCACAAGAGACCCCCTAAAGAGGCAGCAGCAGGAGAAAGCCCTGGGTGCAGTGTGGGCCAGCCTTTGAAGCTGACATCACTTGGGCTGGAGGTGTTTTGAACTGCAGAGAGGAAGCTTTATGAAAAGAAAAGGCTTTTATTCTGACAGTCAAGCTTAAGCCTGCCGTGGCTGTATGTAAAGTGGAAGCTCAGAACTTAAAGAGGGAAAAATAAAAGGGCTGGATTCAGCGGACAGTCAGGTTTGACTCCAGCTCAGCTGTCAGAGGAATAAAGCCTTTGAAAAAGAGCAAACCAAATCCTCAGTTCTTTTCCCCAGCATCAGCCCTGACTGTTGCAGCTTCAAAGGCTGGGCTATGCCATGGAAGTCCCACAGGGAGAGCAGGGCTGCCCCCGCAGCTGCTGAGCCCTGTGCATGCCAGGCCACCCCACAGCTCTGTGCTCCACACCCTGAGCCCCCCACTCCAGCTCTGTGCTCCACACCCTGAGCCCCCCACCNGAAGTCCCACAGGGAGAGCAGGGCTGCCCCCGCAGCTGCTGAGCCCTGTGCATGCCAGGCCACCCCACAGCTCTGTGCTCCACACCCTGAGCCCCCCACTCCAGCTCTGTGCTCCACACCCTGAGCCCCCCAACCCCAGCTCTGTGCTCCACACCCTGAGCCCCCCACCCCAGCTCTGTGCTCCACACCCTGAGTCCCCCAGGCTGGTCCAGCTGCCCTGGTCAGGCTGCTGCCCACCCACAGCTCCAAAGGAAGGGGGGCTCATTCCCTGGCTCTGGTGTTTCTTCACTTTGGGGCTACTCTCACGGCAGTGCTGAGTTTGAGTCAGTGCCACCTCTCAGATGCTTGTTTAGGAAATGAGTGAGTAATTACCATCTCTGCTTTGTGCCTCCAGCATCTGCTCCTACACCTCCAGATACATGCTGGTGCTCCAGGCATGGGGTGACCTCAGTGGCAGAGCTACCTGGTGACCCAAAGGCAAAGGTCTGCTCACAAAATATCCATGTAGAGACAGCAAACCCAAAAGGCAGAGCTGGATGTCGAGGCAGAAACTAAAGCAGCTCACAATCACTGGGGTTGTATTTGCCTTTCCAAAGGGCACAACATTTTATGTGATTCATTAAGATTAGAGTGTATTCATCAGGGCCTTGTTGGTATGGAAATTAATCATTTCAGGGCACATGGCTGAGCTTTGATGGTGGCTCCCGTGAGGCTGTGCAGGCTGGCCCTAGGGTGACATGAAGGTGCTTGTGCTCAGCACAGCCTGGGGCAGGGCTCGCTCCAGGGCTGATGAGATAGCCAAGGGCTCTGGAATCCTGACCACAAGCTCAGCTTGCTGGGGCAGGAGGAGGGACAGCAGCCATCTCAGCCTACACACCACTCCATGGCACAGCACCAAGAGTGAGCAATCCCGAGGCATTTGTGTGCTCCCACCTCAGCCCTTGTGGTGTTTTAATAGTGGCCAAAGCAGTTAAATTAAAGGGAGACCATTGAGCCACTGCTACTGCTGCCATTATCTTCCCCTCTGGTATTTGTGGTCTCCATCCCCATGGCTAGTGCCCCTCCACTGGGGGTAACAAGTGGGGTGGTCTGGCTGGGTGAGTGGCAGAGATCAGGTATTGAGGGTGCTGGTCCTTCTGCAGGGGGGCCAGCAGCAGGAACAGCTGCTCCTTTGGGACTGGGTCACACACTGGCAGGAGCAGGGTCTGGGCTGTGGGATGCTGCACACTGGGTGTGGTACATGCACACCTCTGCACCTCAAACCCCATACTGCCCCTTCCTGATGTGGTATTTAGTCATAACTGAGAGAAATTAATCCGCATTTTCAGTCCTCTGGATATTAAAAAAATTTAAAATAAAAGTCTGAAATGGGTAATTTTAAGATTGCTGTATGATAAATTCATAGATTTATTACTCTTATAGTTCTGCATAGCTGCAAAATCTGTGAATTATTACAGCTTTACAGCATTCTGACCCTTCAAGTGTTTGTATTTCTCGTTGCATCCTTACCAGGGATAAGAGATAACTGCGCTTGTCTGCAAAACGCCCTGGGTAAGACAAGATCATCAGGAAAATGGCAAAAAGTAAGATGCATGTTCTGTGTTGCACTGACTTCCCTGTCACTTCTGCTCAGTTTATTAGCAGAAAACACACTTTTACTGCACTCCTGCCTTCAGACTCAATCTACTGCAGGAGGTGCACAGACACAGAGGGGGTTTTTTCCCTTTTCTCTTCGTGATGTGATACTGATCACTCTGAAAAAACCTCTCCACTTTGTTGTATCACTCTGAAAAAACCTCTCCTCTTTGTTGGCTCGTTGGCAGCAGCGATTCTGCCTGGTGATGGTGACGCAGGGACAGAGAACTGTTGCGTGTTCCCAACGTCTCCAGCCTGACCTAATCCATTAGCTGACCGAGCATCCATGGGACAACGTTTCTTTTGGCATGAAGAAAACCTCTGGCAAGTTCTCTCAGTGAGACCTCGCAGACTTTCCACAAACATTCCTGACGTAGCAGGAGTTGGGAGGCAACGCCAAGGACCTTCACAAAGGTGGCATTAGCTTTGTTCTTCCACACTGAAATTCAGCTTTCCTACAAACTTTAACACTTTTTTTTTTTGACAAAAACCATCCCACCTTGGTTTTTCTGGCACAACCATCTCTCTCCAACACTAAATCTCATTAAGAATGACGGAAACCACGAGGCTGTAAAAGGAGGAAGTGCTAAGGTTGTTGCTTCTGTTTCAAAAGCGTGAAATAAGGTGTTGAATAATGAGTTTTTCCTTTCAGTGGTGGAGCTCTGTGGGGATATTGCTACAGCTAATTCCTAGTCATGCATTTAACAAACTCACAAGCAAGGTCGCTTGGTCACATGTCAGGTATGGGAATCTCATGAGCTCTGTGGGCAAAGAGAATTAAAAGCAAAAAAAAAGCACAAGATCACTGAATTCATCAGAAACCCAGAGAGAAAAAGCCTGTGGAATAAATGCTGTAATCCCTCATCCCTCAGGGATGGAGTGGCTGTCTGACCCAGGGCACTGCTGCTCTAATAGCATTACCTTGGGGACATTTTGGGCTAGTTTGCCCAGAGATTGCATGTGGTCTGCCAAAGAAACTCTTTCTCTCAGAGCTCAAATGGTCATCCACAAACTCCCCATAGGAGGAAATAATAACCACAAACTTTCTCAGCCTGTCACCACAGGGCTGGCCACATTACGAATGAACTTTTCCCATTCATACTTGGATTTCACCACATGAAGAAGAAAGAGAAGAAACACTGCAAAGAGAGGGAGGCTGGAGAGAAAGAGCAGAGCAAAGTAACATTCATTATAAACAATGATTCAGGAGATCCTTCCCAAAAGTAACACAAGCAGCTCACTTAACATCCTATGTCAGAAATGGTGATTCCACGTCTGGCATTTGGGAATAAGGATCCTTAAGTATTGATAGGATTTGCAAATATTAAACAAAACATTTCTCTGCTGTTGCATGGGTAAGTGAACTAACAGACTGACCTGATGTTCCTTAGAATCACAGACAGGCTGGGGGTGGAAGGGACCTTTAAGATCATCTAGTTCCAACCCTCATCTTAACTCTAATTATTATGAAGCATTTTGAAAGCACTTTATCAAACTCTTTACCATGATACAAACCCTGTACAAACTGTACCCTATACAAACTGTGATAATACTAAAGAAAAATCTGGCAAAATCAGGAAAACTGTTAAAGCTCCTTGGCCCTGGAAGGGTCTCATGAGAGGTCCCCATTCCAACTCCAGCTGCGGGGCTGGCACTGGCTCCTGTACCCCTGCATGTGATGAGATTTGATGAATAAGAGCAAAATTAATGTTGCCATCCCCCAGTTCCCTCATTTCAGCCCTGAGCAGGATGGCTGCTGTCAGGGATGTGCTGGGATGTGCAGCAGGGTGGCTGTGAACCTCCCTCAGTTTGCACCCACTCACCTGCCAGGAGCGGGATGGGGAGCAGAGCTTGAAAAGAGATAAGAACTCTGAATGTTTTTATTTTGCTGTTTAAATGTCTTTTCCTTTAACTTTACAGCCTTGAGTCCATTACTCACTCCATGTCTGAAATTGAAATTATGGGGGGAAAAAAATCTTCCGTGCTTTTACTTGGATTCATTATCTGTCAAGTGGTATAGAAGGAATAAATTGGGAAGGAAATTTTAAAGCCATTCTTTTGACATGAGTCACAGGAGTAAGCTATCAGAAGTCATGTCAAAGACACTGCAGTTGGCAAGAAACATATAGCATCTTTATGATTCTTCCTTTCATAAAATCCAAACCATAAACAACACAAACAAGGGAAGGCAGGGAATATAATTTCATTAGAGCAAACGTGACATAAATTTAATAATAAATATTAGCTGTTATCTAGGAAAATATGAAAAGCCATTTTCAAAATCATTAGCTCTAATCACAAATGAATTTTGCAGCTTCTTTTCCATTTTGTACCTCTGTAATGAACCCTGATAAATTCAAGGGACTACATGTTAAATAAAGAGATAGAAGAGTCTAATTTGCTGCTTCATTAAACCGGCTTATTTCTGGAACGTCTTGCGTGTTGCTCTGAATTTCCCATCTCTGAAAGGTGGAGACAATGAACTATCTGTCTCTAATGTAGTGTGGCACACAATTAGGGATTCAAAAGGATGTGAATCTCTTTCCATCAGAGATACACGCAGCGATTATTATTTTATTACCAAATACTGTCAGCGTTCCGGATTTCCAACAGCTACCCTGACACCTGACGTGCATGTTAAATTTGCACAAAGCGTTGCAAAAAAAAGTCAGATGGAGCATATTTATGCCACATTATTCCTTCTTAAATAAGTCTCCAGTAAGCCTGGAATGGTTAAGTATTCCTGGAGTGAAGATTTGCAGCCGGACAGGATATTTAGAGGATGACCTGCCTGTTTGGATGTATTTTTAACACGGTGATACAGCACAAGCACAAGTTTACAAACTCTGCTCACAAATCTACAGAGCATTTAGGAACTTATCTGACTGTATCTCTGCTCAGTGAACTTACACATGTGGATCTGAGACACTGGCCTGCTTGGGGATGAATTCTACTAAAACTCCCTCAGCTTCCGCTGAAATTTCTTTTCAAAACACAGATTAACACAGAAGTTCTGTAGCCTCCATGTGACTCTAGCCAAGTGGATTTGCAGAAGGAAAATATTTGAAGCAGTCCTGGAAACATAAAATTACTCAAAAAGGCTTTGACCTCATAGAGAAACACAGACAACTCTTTAGATGCAATATTAGCTTGGGATTTGCCTCCAAAACCAGAATATACGTAGCTATCCACAGGAGAAACTCTCCTGGTAATCTGAACAACACTGGAAGGAAATGATTTAGGCATTTAGGGTCGTGTTTGCCTTCACATGTATAAGGTCAGGATTACCACTTATGTGCCACAGGTTTGCAAAATTTCCAACCACTGAACAGCCCTGGATTTCATCCTCCTCTTGCTGCCTTTCTCAGCACAAGATGATGGGGCTTGGGGCAGCCTGGTTTAGTGGAAGGTGTCCCTGCCCATTGTAGGGGGATTGGAACTAAAGGAGCTTTAAGGTCCCTTCCAACCCAAACTATTCTGTGATTCTCATGAAAAACAAAGTTCTCAGCAACTTGTAGGATCCAAATTGCCATGCCAGAACAAAGCAAAGCAAGAGCTGCAATACTTGATAGTTATAGGGAGGAAAAAGGAAAGAAAGGAACTCCCCAAACCCCTGGACTTGAAAATTCAAACTCTCAAGTGAGAACATTCAAAATCACAGTCTCCACAGCAGCCATAACTCACCTCCTTGCACATATGTCACACATGCTACTGGATATAAGGTTATATTTATGTCTTGTTCTTTCTCTGCCAGGAACAGAGTTATGGCTACTGGGGGAACTGTAAGTTTGATTTCCTGACTTATGTGAATTGAATCTTCAAACAAGGAAAAAAACCCAACCTGCTTGTTTGGATGGTAACAAATATGTCTCTCTCTGACTTTATTTCCACTTTCTTTTCTGTTCCTCTGCCTCTTCACAGCCAGTTAAAACTGTGGACTTTACCCACATAGTTGTTAAAAAGATGCAACCTGTGCCTTCTTCAGGAAAAATTCTTGACTGAAAGTCATTGGAACAGGTTGCCCAGGGCAGTGCTGGAGTCACCATCCCTGGAGGGATGCAGAAGGTGTGTAGGTGTGACACTGAGGGACATGGTTTACTGGTGAACACAGCAGTGCTGGGGTAACAGATGGACTCAATGGGCTTAGAGGTCTTTTCCAACCTGAAGGATTCTATGATCCTTTGGAAGAGGCAGCATCCTCCCATACAATTCCAGTCCTCACAGGACCAGGTTGGAGAGGCTGCATTAAAAACACTGAAGCCTTCTAAGTTCTCATTACTGAACTATTGCTTGCAGCAACCTTTTAAAATAAACTCTACCACTTTCTTGTGGGTAACTTGCAACAATGTCTAAGCTATCCCTGTCTGGAACTGCTTACAACATCAGTTCAAAGTTTATCAAAATGCAACTGGAGCAACCCAGAACCCCTATTTCAGAGGCATTTACCAGCACTCATTGCACAGTGGCAATTGAGAGGTGAGGAACACTTGGTTTTCCTCTTCTGTCTGCAGTGGCAGTAGCTGTTAAGTGGCCTTTTTGCTGGAAATAGTATTTGGGAGATTGGCACATACTTTCAAAGAAAATTTCAATCAAATTTTCTCCTGTTTCTCTGCTGAAAGTTATGAAGTAACACCTGTTGCAGTGGCTCAGAGGAGGTTAGAGGGAAAGGGTCTTTGCAAAGGCTGTGGGATAGTTCCCAATGACTTCGATAAACCCTGGATTAAGTTCTAAATCCCTTTGCCTGTTTAACTTCCCTGCTGCCTCTTTGGCATCCCCACCATGGGCAGTGGCAGCAGGTACAGCAGTCTGTGTGTCCAGGCACTGCCACAGCTACCTGGGACAGAGAGAGAAACAAGCAGCACTAACAAATGGATATTCAGCATTTTGATGTCCAGCAGAGCACTGCTGCAATGGCTCGCTCTGCAAGGCAAATGATGCTCCTCATTCCCTTTGGTCATTTATTTATAGGAGGAAAAAAAAAGAAAAGAGAATTAACCTGGACCCTGCTGCTGTGTCTCTACACTGTGATACTTTCTTGTGGAAGCCCTACTGATTAAAAAATGGTTTTGATTTGATTTCCTGGAACATTCTGTTGTTTTCAACTCCAGTATGGGTTTATTTCAGACATATTTCTGAGGCTTTCAATGAATGAAGATGCAAAGAAATATATTGCATTTGGGAAAACCATGCAAATGGTAAATGTCTTTTCAAATAAGTTATAATGATATTTCAAGGGCAGTTTAGACCTATACAAATTGCATATTCTCATTACCATTCTTAGCAACAGACATAAGTCCTTCAATCTGCATGTACTTTTGTTACTCTCTCTCCACAATTTTCAATTTCCTTACAACTATTCAGCTGATTTATTATTTCCCTCCTGTATTTTAAATGCATTGTAACCCCATACATTTGTTTCACTCTCTCGACTTCAATACTCAAGGTTGTTAAAACCCCCAAAATATCCTTTGCTTATATCACAACTTTAAATGTGCTCTTTCTTGTCCAGTGGCTTGTTACATAATTACTAGTGGCGATACCATCCTGTTTTTATATTTTTATGATTAAAGAGATAAAAATTAACTCAGCTGAAGAAAATGTAGGCAGCTACTTGCAATATCTGTGGCAATTCTGCTGCTGCCCCAGTTGCAGAGGTGACAGAGAGATGCAGAATTAATCTTTCTCGGTGTGTTGCTTGAAAGTTAACTGAGAAGAAATAAATTATATAGTATTAACATCTGACCCTTCTGATTAAGTGCTGCTTAAATATGCAACAAATTTTAAATCGATTGCATTGTAGAGAGAGGCAAAGTACAAGCCAGCACAGGCAGCCCAAATCTGCCTTAAAAATGAAGATGTCCTGCCAACCCTGTCCCAAGATCACACCTCAATGTCTCTGTGGGAAACACTTGGTTGGACATCATCCTTTGGTCCTGTGCCTGGCTGGGAACTGCTCACCCTCCACCCACCAAGGCAGCCCCCCAGGTTCCCAACATGCAAGGACACAACCCTGGCCAGTTTCATTTGGAAAGGCAGATCTACAGTTCAGCCAAACCTCCAAACCTGACAGCAGAAGCAAGAAGCTCGTGCGAGCGCATTGCAGCTCCCTGGGAATACACCGTGCGTGGGAATGCCGCTCCCAGCTGTGCTGGGGGAGGTCGGGGAGGGCTGAGGGAGGTCGAGGGAAGGTCTGTGTGAGCGGAGCCGAGTGCAGGGGGTGGCAGGACGCTGCTGCAGGGAGCTGGGGCCAGGGACCCGCCAGGTGCCGACTGGGCCGCGCTGACGGAGCGCGGGGTGACGGCTGTGCCCGCTGCCATACGGGACTGCCAGCACTGCTCACACAGCAGCACGGAGCTGCAGGGCTGTGAGGGACCTGCCCCAGAGCAGGATCAGGCCTGGCAGACCCTCCCTGACAGCTGATCTCTAACAGATTGCTCCTGCCTCCTCTCCAGATCTAGATCGCCCGTTCAACACGCCCTGCCTCCACCGCCACAGGGCTCTCTGAGTGCTCGTCCACATCCTCCCTGCCACCAGCTCCTGCCAGCCCTTTGCCAGCTCCTCGCCAAGCCTGAGGAGCACCAGCTCCTCTGCAGAGAAATTCTGATGTAGGCACACAGGGAAACAATGATGCAGAACACTGCAGTTGTGGTTTTTATCTCTGTGTTCCTTAGTAACCCATTTTGCGTGCTGGAAAAAACAGCACAATATCTGAGCCCCTAAATTGCTGAAGAGAGCAATGCAAAGACTATGGACAAGGGGCATTAGAGCCAACCAAGTTCATGGCCAGATTGCCTCAAGGGCTCTTGGAGCTCCTCAATTCAGACATGTCTCTTCTGCTTCCAGGTGGAAATCCAGTGATGGAAAAAGAGGGGACAGTGCCCTTCTGGAGCTGTCCTCGACGAGGCTGAGATCACTGCCATTTGTTCCAGTGCTGGCTCCAAGGGGTGTCAGTGTGGGCCACGCCAGCCTCCTGCAGTGTGTTTACTGTGCCAATGAACCCAGGGACTCAGACAAGACAGGAAAGGATCTGCTTTCATTCCCGCTAACCCGGGCCCTCCCCTTGAACCACAGCCTTGGCTTAATAACAAAAGGTTTATGTAAACATATAGCTGGCTTTCAATCTGAAGCTGCAATTCCTTCTTCTCTACCAAAATGTTATGTTTTTTGGTTTTTTTTTTCCATGTGACTGCCAGACTAGGAACCTGCCTGGCGCAGGCCCGGCTGGTGCTTGGAGATGGGATGAGGAGAACTGAGTAAAACCCATCGCTGGTAGAAATCGCCCGTCCTGTGCTCCTGTGGGTCTCGGATCCCGTGGCTCTGGTGTTTCTCTGGGCCGGCACAGCCCTGCACACCCAGAGGAGATTCCTGGCGCTGCCCGCAGCGAGAGCCCCCGGCAGCCCCGGCTGGAGGGGAGCCGGGGATGAGGAGCAGCTTCTTCAAAGCTCGTGTTCGACTTAGGAAAACAAACGAAAGGCAGAGAAAACCTCTGAGCCGCCGCGGGAGTGTCGGCTCGCAGGAGCGCAGCCGGAGCATCCCGACGGGCGCTCTGAGCCACACCTGCCGGCGGGGCCGCTGTGTCACCGGGGCTCCCTGTCACCCCCAGCCGCCGTCCCGTGGCTGCCCCGGCCACCTGCATCACTGGCAGGTCCCTTAACCGTGCTGGTCCCAGCCCGTCCAGGCACTGCACACGGAGAGAGCCTTTGGCGAGCCTGACACTTTCCTCAACAGTCCCAGCAAGTTCTCCCGGCGCGTTCTCAGCTTTCCCCCCACCTGCTTTACCCCTGCTGTGGCTCCTCCAGCAGCACAATGCCACCTCCCACTGCTCCTCACTGTCCCAGGCTCCTCTTACATGTTTTATCTGTACAAAATAGACTGTGCTTCACTTTTGCTGGGAGTTGCAGTGGAACACACAGACTTCATTTGCTCATTCAGCTGGGGCTCGTGGGAAAAGGTGCCCACAGCTGCCCCTGGACCAAGTACCTTAAATTCTGCACTCTTCCATGGCTGATTTTCCTGGGAGAGACTACAGCAACCTCCGTGGCAGCTTCACTGCTGAGAGAGCGATGAGGGCAGCAGAGCCCCAGCTTCCCTGCCTGACACCCCTCACTCTCCCCACATGGAGTGGTTTTAAAAGCAGAGTTTAAGTGAAGTAGACAGCAAGAAAACAAAAGAAAACAACCCTAAACCTGGCACACAAACACACAACCTCCCTCACATCACCCTTCTACAAAAGCAAGCAAATTTTGCACCAAGTCCCTCATTCCCATCAGAGAAAAAGAAGCCACTGGTGCATCTGCTCTCCAGGCACGACCCCTTCAAGCTGGCGCTGCCATCCTCAGGGATCTGCTAATTTCACATTCCCTAACAAGGGCTGCAGACCCACACTGCTGACTTGCTCTATGTTATCACAACCATTAAAACACTCATTAGAACTGCTCTGCTTGCCCTTTGGCCTTTGGAGCTCATTTGAGTCGCTGAGTAGCTGGTCAGGCTTTTGCGAGAGTATTCTTAAGAAAATAACATCTGATGATAAATTTACAGCTCCAGCAACTGCATATTAAACGCATTTTACTCCAGCTAGTCTTGTGTCACAAGTTGTGACAGGAAAGGAGTATGAAATATTCATGAAGTTATCAATGGGCCCAAGCTACTCAGTTAATGATGTTGCTGAGCAGTTCCTCTGCTCTGGATGCCCGGTGCTGACTGGCTCGTTAGAGTGGCTGTGATTTGCTGGTGCCTTTGTGGCAGTGTTTGCTCTGTACCACTGACACACCACCAGCTCCTGGACCAGCTCCATCTTAATTAGCTCTGCTGCCACTGGAATTAGGCTACATGTTGGAGGAGTCACTTAAATTAACTTCTGACTCTTCCTCAGACAGATGGGACCTCGGTAGCCGTGCCTGCCTATTGCGTTTGTCTAATCATTCCTTAAAGGACTGTCACAACACTCTGTACTGTCTGGGTGCGTCAGAGATGTGACCTTGGCTCCAGTGCTGGGCTCTGAAAATGGATGTGATTCTTAGAAGGTCTCTGAGCTTTGCCGGGCAAGCTGATTAGCAATTTGGAACACAGCAAAGGGGTTTCCAGGTAGCGAGGTCCCACTAGCTCGTGTCCCAAAGTAGGACCTGCTTTGGAATTCACATCACACCTCACCCCAGTGCCCACTGGTGGCCCTGGTGATGGGGTTGGGGTCCATGGTGGTCTGTGATGTTTGGGTCCCCCTCATGGCACAGGCTGGACACTCTCTAGTCCGTACACAGATGGGTTTTACATGAATGAGCACAACAAGTACCAACAGGAACCCCTCGTGCACCCCTGGCTGTGCTAAGCTTGCCTAGGACACCACCAGCCTATGGCTGATCTCTGACACTCCAAAGGCAGGGTCAGTGCCCTCTGTGGCCCAGTCCAGCCAGGGGCTGTCACACAGGGAGAGGCTGTAGGGCTGCAGTGTACTCATACCACAACTGCCTGGGAGAGGGGCTGCAGCATTGCCCTGCTAAAGCTGGCTGCAGTGTCTACAGACTGCAGGACAGCTGGAAGAAATCCATATGCTACAGCATGGGACATTCTGGAGTATTTCAGCCCAGATTCTGGAAGGGAAAACTTTAAGACATTTCTACAAACATTAGTAATGACAAAATGGGCTGGGATGACGATGTTTGTGCTGCAGACCTGGCCCTGTCACACCTTCAGCACCACCATCCAAGGCTTTTGCCTGCTGCATGAATGTTCCTCTACCCACCACAGGAACAGCACCTGGTGAGGATCCTCTCCCCCAGCTCTTGCTTTGGTTTGAGTCCAGAACCACAAAGAGATGGCACAGCTCCAGTCACACCCCTGTATTTGGGTGCAGAAGCAGATCTAAAGCTTGAACTGATGCTTAGTCAAGATACTTTTCATAGCCCATCTAGTCGACTTTATGTGAAGCAGTGAGCAGAAAGTGCTCTCAGTATCCAAGGTTTAAAAAAAAAAGTTCACATTGCTTCCTCCCTGGAGGTTTGCTTTCAAGTTTCAGCTTCAAACAAGCCCAGATTTCAAAGTTCCAGCACACACATTGCTCTGCATGCAGACCACGCAGGTTAAGGATTTCCCTGCAGCTTCCCACGGTGCACAGCCCCTGCTGCTCCCTGCCTAATGTACTGCACAGCTTAATTGTGACAGAAATAAACCCACATCCCTTGCAGGACCTGAGCTCTACATCGGTTTGGGGACGTTTTCCTCATTTCCCTCAAGATATTCCATAAGATACCAGCAGCATCATTGCTCTTTTCTGAAGTGATAGCATCTTTCTGGTAGGACCATATTGCAGCTTTTCTGAAACTCACAGCAGGGAGCAACAAAAAGCACTTCCACCATGCCTCATCCTACTGCAGGTTTACTTCAGCACCAACACTGGTGCTGATTTAATTCCACTGCTCTGACTTTTAAAGGCAGGCTTAATCTGCCGTGCCGTGGCCTCTCTGTTGCAAGTCGTCCTCCCTTATTCCAAGCAATTTAGTCCCTGATGCAGCCAGGCACTTAAATCTGGGCTTAAGTGTCATCTAATCCAGTGCAGGGGCCTTAGCTCCTGCAGGGTCAGAGTTGCAGCACTGTGAAATCCTCTCCTGCTGTGAGGACGGGGCTCTGTGTGACACTGTGTCCCCTCCCTGGGGTACAGGATGTCTCTGGGTCACGGCCCTGCTGACCTGGAGCTGCCCTGCTGAGCACTCTGGTTTTGTGGGAATTAGGGGCAGTGATTTCTCCTAGCTGTGACTGCTCTGGGATGAGTTTATCCAGCCAGAGTGGGTTTGGAGGCCACGCTCCCAGCCCTTGCTCGCTGTTTTTTACAATGAACATTATTCACATGGAAATAGCCATGCTTTGGCACTCATTCCCTAACCCATGCTGAGATCTGCTGTTGTTTCTGTGCTGAACCCTGAGTGTTGCCCCTCTCTGTGAGGCAAGATCAGAGTCTTCCATGGCTCCAGGAGCACTGTTGGCATTCCTGTGCAAACTGTCTGCTCTCCAGAGGGAAGGAGCAGCCATCCCCTGCACAATAGTGCACAAATAAGGACATGATTAAACCATACTGGATGCTGAGAGGCGAACTACTGCACTATGATGTTCAAAAAGCCAGAATAATGTGATGGTTATAAAGACAGACAGCTCAGGCAAAGCTTGCCTAGAGCACAGAATGATTGTCAGGATGGGCAAAAATGTAGAAAATCATGTGAGTGTGTAAGCTGCCAAAGCCAATTAATCCAAAGAACATTTTGCAACCATTAGGCTTCTATTACTGTGCATGCATTGCAATTACTATGGGTCTGCACGGATATGATTGCAGATCTTTAATGATGCTGAGGTTCTATTAGAACTTCAATTATTTTCATTTTATTTGTTTGTGTTTAACTGTTGTAGCATTCAAAGTTGGAAAAAGTGACTTATTTTTCTTAATTTGTCATTTTGAGTGCTGCTGTACCCAGATTGTCCTAGCAACCAAGAAGAGGAGCCTGGAAGGGCTGCTCAGAAGGAAGAGATGCTGTGGTGTTTCCCTGCCTTGTGCTGCTTCACAGGCAACTCATGCTGTTAATATCAGAGCCTGGAAAATAGCAGGAACATGGTGATCAAGGAAATTTCTGCTGATAAAAAAGTACAGGGAGCACTTTTCTAAGCAGCTTTGACTGAATCATTGTCCTCTATGTCAGGGTTGAAGCAGAGGCATAAAGGTGAACCCAAACCTTACAGTCAGAACTGGATCCACGTTTTGTTGTTGGCTCAAATCTGTGTTGCAACATCCTGGAATCTAACTGTGAGGAATACATAGGATAAAACTGAGATTTCAGCTTGGTTGTTTGGGTTTATACCCTGCCCAAAGACAAACAATGTGAGTTTATGTCGTTTTCTGCTCCCCTCCTCCCTGTTAAAGAACATAAAGTCTATTTTATCAAAGTAAGAACATGAGAACATGATATTTCTCATCTTGGTGTATGGCTGACCTGAGGAAGGTGCAACAACTGTTTGTCACTTTTAGGGAAATAAAATGAGTGATGAGTCATTAAATTAATTAATTCAATCCAGTGAATATTCTTTCATGTCTCCTATCCATGTGGTTTAAACTACTGTGAAATGCTGCTAGTAGGAAAAAGATGAGACAGGGAAAATAGCTAAATGTCTAGCAAAAGGGTTTAAGACACAAACCCCACTGGTTTGCCACCAATTGAAGCATCTTAAACTTCTGAAATTGAGTCTCAAATCTGTGAGTTGCCCATCAGATCTCAATGTCTGTGGAGGTGATATCTCTGCACAGTACTCACTTTCCTGGACAAGAAAGGCTGATCATGCCAGTCCTTTGAGGAAAGTTGTCCTGGACCAAAAGAACATAAAATGATAGAATGATGATAGAATGGTTTGTGCTGGAAGAGACCTTAAAGATAATTTCCTTCCAACCTCCCCACCATGGGCAGGGACACCTTGCCCATATGAAAGAAATATCTTAATCTTGTGATTTAAAAAAAATACGATAAAACCTAAAAGAATAAATTCAAGATATAGCAGAATTGGCAGCAGAAGCAGTCATCTCGGGGCATTTGCCTAGCCTGGCATTTTTGAAGTCTCAAAGCCTTTAAAGAGATGGATGGCTTTAGACAAGCCATTAACTGCTAATCTTACTCCTTTTTGGGGGAGAATGAACTGTAAGTTGCACTTCATTTTGTTTCTTCACCCAGATGTAATTTTAGGTGTCTGAGTTCTATGATTGAGCAGGACTCTGGACTTCTGGGACAGAGGAATCCCATAGAAAGGAGTCTGCCTTGGCTCCCTGCTGACATTCACCAGCCCCAGTGGCTCTGTGAGAGCAGCAAAAAGGAGAGAGGCAAGGGGGCAAAGGAAAGACAGTGAGGAAGACACCTGGTCCTAGCAGTGAGCACTGCAAACAGGCAGGGACAGCTCTCCCAGTAGGAGATAAACATCCAAAGAAATCCCCTTCTTGCAGGTCGGAGCACATTGCTGTGTTTGTTTTGCTTCAGAGTCCAATGAAGGGGACTCTGATCTGTCTGCTTCATCTGCACACAGGCAGCTGAAGGCTCTCAACCTGATATTCAAGGATAAGCAGCTCCTGAGCCAGCATGAGTTGGGGCAGCACCTGGGTTGTTTTTTTAATATATCTGCTTTACTTAGGAATGACAGAGATTTGTGATTGATAAAATTTTCAGCACCGTCTCCCACCTCCCTTGCAGACCAGCCCTGACCTAAAACCCTGTAGAACAAGGTAAAACCTGAGCTTCTCCCTCCCTCCAGCCCTGACAGCATGGGCTTTGCTTCCATTTCCTTTTCCCAGTTCTGTACAAAACATGCAAAAACATTACAGGCAGTCCTGTAAGCACAAAACCTCTACCCTGCACAGCCCGTGCCCACCTTGTTCTGGGTATTTACAGCCCAATCCATTCCCCAGCCACACAACTCACACTGAAGCTGATTCCTGAGCAATACATCCTTGTAACTAATAGAAACAATCACCTTAGACAAAGGCTCACAGGTATTTAAACAAGTTAAAAGTGTTTCAGCACCCTGATTAAAACAAGTGGGCCAAAATCCAAACACAATTTTCTCCCTGGCCAGCCTTAGCAGTGGTTGTAAATCAAGAGTGGTGGCAATGTTATTAATTACTATCACAACTCCTGTAGCAGCATTATGGAGACAGAGCACAAAGATCTTGTTACAAGTCAGATGGACAGCTCTGAAGTGATCAGAAAGCCAATGAGGGCTCATGGGAGCACCCTTTTAAGCTATTAGTTATTTAACCAATTCATAAGAAGAGGGAATTGAGTTGTGCTGGGCAGGAGAGGGTGTCTCCAGCCCCTTGCCATGGAGAGAGCTTTCCTGGTTTGTCTACATCAAAGGCTCGTAGCTGCACCTCCTACTCATTTGATCTTAATTCAGCTCAAAAAATCTCTGCTTCATGCATTTCTAGGTATGACTTAGACATGAAACATGATGTGATGGGCCTTTGATGAATAAGGGAACATGTACTGGGAGTCATCTGTGCCAGGAAGATTAGATCTGATTTTGGGAAAGAGGTGAACACGTAGCCATACACGCACATACGTGCAGCTATAAATAAAGCAGGAGCTGTTTGCAGGGGAAACAGGAGCCCAAAGCCACTCCCTTGATTCAATTCATTGTCCCAGCTTATCTCTGTAATTTTATCAGCCTAAAAATATCCACACAGCCAGCGTTCTCTATGCAAATCACCGTAATTTGAAGCGAAGCACAGGGCAGCAGTAGGAGCCATGGCAAGAGCACGGGGTGAGGCCAGGCTCACCTCTGGCTCCTGAGCTGGTGGTGGCACCACAAGGAGCAGCCCAGGCTTCCAAAACCTCCTGGTCTGTCTCCCACCCACTTCCCACAGTCCCTCAGCAGCCACAACTTCCCAAGTGGAGCCTGCAGGAGCCTGCCAATAGCTCCTGTGAGACACATTAAATCCTTTCACTTTAGTCTTGGGAGACTTCTCAGTCACTAACATGTGCTGGAATGAAATAAAGGCTTTTTCTAGTGGTGTCTGAAAGGCAGATGGGCTGGCAGCAGGCAGGCAGTGTGGTGGAGGACAGGTCACTGAGGACAGCCCCAGTTTTGGGGTGCAGTGCTGCCCCAGCCCTCTGGGGACCTGTAACTGCCCTGTCCCCACCCTGCTTGCAAGGAGCACTCTGATTTCTCCCTCCTAATTTTCTTCTGAGATGGGTAATTAGTATTTCAGTATGAACAATTAGTTACTTGAGGACATTTTTCAGCTCCTTCACTGGCCATGTGTCTGAGGCCAATGTTTGCTCATGGGGCTCTGATGTGTAGCTCTCAAAACAATAACAACAAATTATTATGAAGCCTTGGTGACTCCCATTCCAGGGAAGAAACCACCAAAGGAGGAACACCACCAGTGGTTTCTGTCTAAAAAGCAGCAAAATCTTCTTCTGTGTGTCTTTTGAAGCAGGGTGGCCAAGGCAGGGAGTGCCCAAAGCACAGAAATCAAGGTGAGAGAAAAGATTTGGAAAGCATCAAACCTTAAAGGATGTAGACACAAGAGATTTCCAGGGGCTCAGCTAGCTGAGCTGAGAAAAAATCTATTCTTTTATAGCAGACACACGATGCTGGACAGATGGGTCAGCTCAAGAGGTCTGTGTACACCAGGGGAGGGAGATTACAATCCAGAGGAGAAAACACACCAGGGGCAGGAGATCCAACCACAGAGTAGGCCCAATGGCCTCTGGTTGGCACCATTTGTTTGGTGTTTGCTCAAAAGACACCCCAACAATGCTTACAAAGCTTCATAAACCACCAAGGAGCAAAGCTCAGCCCAACTGACCCAAAAACACCCTTCTCAAAGGGCTCCTTGGGGGCAATTGAAGGTTTTTTGTAAATGACAAGAGTTTAAGCAAACCAAGGCAGATATTTGTTCATTCAGGGCTGTGTGCTGAAGCAGGGCACTGTGGATGTGCTGTTCTCAGCACACATCCCCATCTGTCACACCTAGCACGGGGTGGGCACCTCCCCAAACATTGCTGCTAACAGGATGGCAAGAGCTGGTCGCATATCCTGGAAATCTGTTTGGGATTTTTGTAAAAAACAGGTTCTGAATGACATCAGTGGGTTAAAAAGGCATCATTATCACACTGCATGCCTGACCCAAACCCTGCTGACATCCACACAAGCCTTTTAGTGACTTCAACAGGCAGTGGGGCAAGCCTGAAGAGAGCAACCCACACTGAGCCATCTAAAATCAAGACAAACTCAATCACCTTTGTGAAATAACAAGATTTACCTCACTGCAGCCTCCATAACCCCTGCTAATGTCAGGGTTCAGGCTTTGAGGAACCAAATATTAAAAGCTTCTCCGACATGAAAGTCAGCAAGTACCAATTTTGGTAAACCTCCACCAAGACACCGGGATTAGCTGGGGGAGAAGAGCTGGGCTGCTATTGCTCCTGAAAGTCGAGTCATTCCTTTCCTTCTTTCAGCCTTTAATAAGCTTCACTGGAGGCAGCTTTTAAAATAAAACCCAAAGCCTGAGCGTGAGCCCTTCATCCCTCTGTGTCCTGGGCAGCACTCCCCCCTGCCCTGATGCCTGTGCACGGCCCCCTCTGAGACCAGAGGCCACGGGGCTGTGTCAAACCCGTTCTGCAGGATCAGCTCCTGCCCGGGTGTTTCTCACTGGGCTGTGGAAGACACGGTGCCAGGCCCCGTAATACCAACAGCTTCTGAAGGAGAAATTAATGTATAGTGTCAACAGCCCAGAGCTCCAGATAGGCCAGAGGAAAGCAAACTGTGGGGCATTTTGTGAAGGTGAGGAAATGGAAAGGCTGTTTGCCTGCATTTCACCTTGCGCAGATGGGAAAGAAGTGCATGGGCACACTGACACTCATCACCTTTATGAGGTGTCCCAGGGCTAAATCCTCACTCACCGTGATGAAATGTAGGGGCAAGCCTGCAACTTCTATGCTTCAATAATAGAAGAAGCTATTTATACAGAGATGTGAAATATTTAGACTCAGAGTGTTTCATTTCACTTAATTTAATATCACTTAACACTTGTGGAACTTCTATAAATGAAATCACTAGAGATTCAGATCCCTACTGTGTCCAAATATATCTGGAAAAGAAATGTGTCCATTTTCAGTGCAACAAATGCTCAATTGCAGATTTTCAGCACAATAAAATCCCCAGACTAGCAATTTAATTATTCAGCTGACTGGTGGAAGAATAAGAAGTTAGAGAAATCTAAAGCCATGTGATGAAAACTCTGGAGCAAGTTATAACAAATGTTTGCTTTAAAACACTAACTGAGCTACTCAGAAGCTTGCACTTACGTGATAATGATCGTTTAATAATTATGCAAGAAAGCACCATCTTTGTTCTCATAATCTCTCCTCGTATGGTCAAAACTATTTTCTTTCTTAGAGCTACATCAAATAGGAGTATTCCTCGTGCCATAATTTTTAACCAAGATCTTAATCCTGTAACAGCAGGCATATGGCCAGACACATTCATTTCCATTGGCACCCATGCAAACGTAAATCTCCTGCCCTGAAATCAGTGTGCTGAAAAACACCCAAGTCACACTATCAGGTCCACTCTCAAATTACTGGGCTCTGTGCTCCTTCCTCTCGTCCCCCAAGCATCTCCAGGAAGGTCATCACACATTGCCACTGTCTTGATACTGGTGATGGAGACCAGCCAGTTCCTGCCATCTCAGCACTGAACCACACAGAAATGGGAACTTTCAGGGGTATCAAGGCTTAAAAACCCGAGCACAGATTCAGAGCCAGTAATATTCCCTGTTTGCAGAGAGCCTGTGGTCTGACGAAGGAGAAAGGGGAAAGGAGGATGGTTGTGTTCCCCACAGCTGGGATTTCAAGGAATAAACAAGGAGAGCATTGTCAGCTCATGCTGTTGGAGCACTGCAGGAGTTCCACCAGCAGCCATTCACCCAGCCTCCTTCCAGGGGAGGATCCACCAGGATCTGGGCTTTGTAACTTGCTGATGAGCTGTGGGAGCAGCCAGCACAGGATGCAGGCCCAGAGCTGGGATCCAAATGTATTCTCATGGCACAGGCTGTTATTAGCCACAATACACTTCTGGCATTAGACAATTTATAATTGCGTTACTAATTACATCACCAATTAAGTACAATCTGCCATTTCTGGAATTCTCTCCCTAGTCAAACTCTGTCCTTGAGGCATTAGAAATCCGCTGCCATCCAGCAGCAGGAGCAGCAAATCACAGCATCCCGGTTATCACAGGATCCCTCTTGAACTGCTGCCCATCAGACAAGCCTGCAGGAGCCTCAGCGTCCTCCAGCCAGCTCAGGCTGTGCCTTCCCTCACCCTGCAGCAGCTGATGCAGCCAAATCACAGAGGCAGCACTTGGGTAAAAAGCATCTCCCACACCAGGGCAAGCCCCTGCCTGCTGGGATCGGAGGTGATATGAGGTCCTGGCTGCCCACACAGATCCAAAAAAGACTGAAAATTCTCCTCTCCTTCCTGCTCTGGGATCTGACTGTCTGCTTCAGGCCATACTTTCCACAGACTCATCTCTGCCATGGAATAATTTTTTCCTATTCTGGCAGCCCTGATGAGCTCTGAGCCGCCAGCACGCAGCAGCAGTTGGGCACCAGTTTGGGACACAATGCTTTGGTCATGGGGACCTTGTGGGAGCCATGGAAGGGGGATGGCAGCAATCAGGTGCCAGGTGAGCCCTCCCTGCAAGGAGGCAGCTGACAGCCCTTGTGGGGAGAAAGGCAGGTCCCAGCTAGCCAGGGTGCTGGCATGTTTGCCATACCCCCAGTGCTCCTCAGCAGCAGTGAACATCACAGTGTGGCTTGGGGAACAGCTTCACTGTTTCTCCTCCACCACAGCTTAACCCCCACATGGCAACGGCCTGAACTGGGGGATGTTTCCCTGCACCACCTGTGTGTGTCTGGAGATTTTCCCCATCCCTCCAACACCCTCCAGAGAAAAAAAAATTCGACGAGACCCAGCTGGTTCTGCAGACTGTTTCACCCTTGGGGTACACGGCTTGATAAACCGCATCTCCTCTTCTCCCACTCCACCTTGCCACCACTTGGTTCTCTCCACCATCACACACTTCACATCCAAATCACTCATAGAGAACCACTATCACAGAGAAACACTCATAGAATCACTCATAGAATCACTCATAGAATCACCCACTTGCTGCTCTGCCTTTTGTGCCATCAAGCTTGGTCCCTCCTGGCTTGTTATGACAAAGCCAGCCCATCACTCACTCCTAGCTGGTTTATTTTAGGTGTTTATCTATCCATCACAGCTCTTACTGGAAGGGGAAAAGCAGGAAACTTGGGCTGCAAGGATAAAGAGCAAATGCCCCAGTAAATCTTGTGCATGATGCTGCAAGACTGATGCTTATAGCTGTGGGTTCATGTTTGCAGAAGGGTCAGCAGATGATCCACAGAAGGAAAGGAAGGTGATGGCCCAAGGACTGTGCATCAATGGGGCACAAAGGGTGACAAACTCAGGCTGTGACCCAAGGACAGTGCCAGAGTCCCTCTCTCTGCCCTCATCACAATGGGACCAGCTTCCCTACACAGACCTCCTGGTCCCAAAAGGGCCAGAAGAAAGGTGTAATTGGGTCACTTGTAACACAGCAGTGACACCAAAAGCTTTGTAACACATTTGATATCCACTGAGGAAAATTGCAACACAGAGTTAAATATTTAACTGGGATAACCATGTTAACTCTGCCTTTTCAAATTTAGGTCCCTTCAATAAAATTTTTCTCCTGCACAAGCAAAGGCCGAGTGAAGAGTCATCAGATTTGTACAGTGCTTCTCCTTCCTGTGCATTGATTTTCCAGACCTGACATAAATCCATTCCCAGCATCAATTGCCTGCCCAGGACTCTCCTTCACTGGAGTTGCACTGTTGTCTGGTTTTGCTTCAGTACAACTTGTTGGAGGCAGCACTGAGGCAAGTCAGAAAACACCTTGGGGCTACAGAGTCTCAATGTGGATAATGCCACTGGAAGAAGAAACCTGCACTAAAATCTGGGAAACAACACCCCAAAACACCTCACAGGATCAGCATTGAGGTGTGCTGAGACCACCTGTGTCCTGCTGTCCAAGGGGGATGCTCTCTCCTCCCATGCCAGCTCAGTGTCCTTGCCACCCCTGGTGGTGGCACAACCCATCTTGAGGAAAATTTTGCCCTCTCAGATGCAAAAGCTGAGTCCGGGCTTTGGATGCTTTACAGACTGATTTAATCTTTCTTGACAACTTGTCTTCTACTGTGTGGATTTGTTTAAAAGGGAGAGAGCAGTCGTTAATGTCTACAGGAAGGGAAAGAAAACAGAGTCCCTGCTCCACTGGTCCAGCAACCCGGCTGCCACTGCTGTCTTGTCAGGGGAAATTAGGTTGGAGGGGTGCGAGTCCCACAAAGAAGTTGTGTTTTCCCACTAAATGCTCCTTAAGAGACCTCAGCTGGCCTCTTCCTGACAGTGATACTTAACTCCAAAAGTTTCCACTGGCTCAAATTTCTCTGAGGCTGAGCTCTTCAAACTAGTGGGGAAGAGATGCTTCCGTGGGAGTGAGTTCCTCAGGAGCCCTGAGCATCCTGGAAGCTGAACTCTACATGAAAGGCACATTGAGGACAGGCAGTGAAGGAAATCCAAATCATTTGCCTAATGAGCAGACAAACTTTTCCTAGCTGTTTTCACTGCATTTCCAGAGGAATAATTCTGATTTCTCCTGCCAGGTTTCTGCTATTGGTCTGTGCTCTTCCTGCTGTTGTCGTCATTCCAGCTAGCCCTTGTCCACTCAGGAAATTCATGGTATGTATATTTTTGTGCATGGTGCTCTTGAGATGTCTGAAAAATGTCCCTGTGAACCAGGCACTGATTTATCACTCTCTGGAGAAGATAAATTTCTGTCTGCTTCCTGCATCTCTGTGTTAAGATACAATATGAATACAAATTTGTTTGGAAAGGTTGCATTAAAACAATAACGTGCCTTTCTCTTCTTATATTTTATGTAACACAGCTATTCCCATTTCACATGGAAATGCAAGATATCAGTATTTGAACAGATATTTGTTTGGGTTAGCTGAAGATGTCTCGTCGTTGGCTAACATTAACTTTGCCTTTAGGATAATCTGTCTAATTTTCATAAATAAAATGGGAGGAAATACTTAGTATTTGAGGGTTACAGCTGCTGTGAGCAGTCGATTGATCTGCTGAATTCCTGCCCCCAGCTCACTTCCCAGATTTTGGCACTGCTCTGGACCCACCCTGCAGTGGAACTCCAGCTTTGGCTCACTCTGAGGGCAGGGACAAAATCTCCAAGCACCTCCAGGACCACAAGGACAGGACACTGCTGACTTCTGTCCCCTGCTAGGGGGCTGTTTGCAGCGGGCACAGGCTGGTGCAGAGAGCAGGTCCCAGGTGGCCGAGGCACCAACAGGAGGGGACAGTCACCAACAGCCCCAGATGGCTGAGCAGGGCAGCTGCAGGAGAGGGGGTGGCTGTGGCCAGGACCCCCAGCTCCCTCCCTGCAGGCCCACTCCCAGCCCCACTCCAAACCTCACACCCACTACAGCTAATGGACAAAGCTACTCCCTGGGGCTCTGGGGCCAGCCAAAAATGATGAATGAAAATTGAAATTCAGCCAGAGGTCTGATCCTGCCCGAGTTCACAGCTGCACAAATCCCAACAAGATGAAACCACTGAACTGCAGCTTCCCAGGGAGGGGAAAAGCCAAAGCAAACCCCTTCCAAAAGAATGGGCAGAAAGGTCTCAGGTCCTGTGCCTTGTATCGAGACCATCTTAGCTCCTTTGGCAATTAGCTGCTTTATAGGTGAATTAGAAGTTCCTGTGCCTACTAAAATAAGTAGAGATGCAGCTCCTGACAGATTTGGACTGATAGACAATACTGATCTCTGATGCAGATCTGGCTAAGGAATGGAAAGAGCCCAGCAGTCACAACCTCTCTGCGGCGAGCATCTCTCCGTCACATCCTGCCAACCCCACCATCCTCCACTGGGATGAGCTGGGCAACCTCAGCACAGATANTTTTTTTTTTTACAGATCTTGGATGTCAAAGATTGGCAATACTGCCCGAGGGAATCTGAAGGAAGCAGAAAAACACATCTAGCCTTTTCCTTGGGCTGGGAACTAGCAGCGCTTTGTAGGCTGAACTCAAATACTCTCAACAGCAGTTCATCTTACTCAGACAATTTTCAATAAATGTGTACATTTTTAACAGCCCACATATACATCAGATTCCTTTTGCAGATAATGACAAGAAAAACAAGGAGTTCCCTTAGTGATGTGCCCACGTAATGGAGACAGTTGTCAGGAGCTGGGAAGGCAGGGAAAATGCAGAAGAGGAGGATATTTTTTACATGGAAAAAACCGTGCAGTTTGTCTCATTATATGTCCTTGGACAAATCTCTCATTCTGACCACATTTAGGGAAAATTACCCTATAATAGCAGCAGATGAGACTTTTATTTGATCAACAGTGTGAGAAGAGGGAAGCATTTGGGCTTAGCAAATGCTTGCTTCTGCCTCCACATTCTCACTCTGTTACTGAGGATAGTGCATGGCACAGCATGAACCCCCTCCATTCTCTCACCTTCTTGGTTGGAATACTGGGTCCGAATTTACAATTAAAAAGAGACAACAGCAGCTAAGTGAGCAGCAAAATATTTGCATTGTTGTGAAGTGCCAGGTTGCATGAAGTGTGAAGTCCCCGGGCTATTTTGGGATAATTCAGCACCTTTCAACTGTCACATAAAATTTCATGGGGGATGATGCTTGGTATTGTTTATATGACATTAGCTTCACCTTTTCATCCTACTGGGGACCATCAAATGCAAAACTGGATTAAATTTGGCAGATCACATTATATATGGGGAAATGAGAAATATTGCTATATCACAAATGATTTTCCCAAAGGCACCAGCCAACCTCTGGTATTTTGATGCTGAGGTGATAAATAATTTTCCACTAGTAATTTCCATAGTCAGTAAGCTGGGAAGTTTTTCTCAGTATGCAAATGAGATTTATTTAAAGCATCATTTTCTGTTGCTTACAATTAGATTGATTTGGATGGCTGCAGGAGGATGTTTGTCTTGGGTGTTGCTGAGTGGGCAGGAGCACAAGGAAGTCCTTCATGCAACACAGACTTGCCTTTGAACTAAACTTGCTGGGTTTGTCCTGGCTGGACAGGAAATGTGCCAAATTAGGAGCATGTGGGTGATCTGGAGTTTTGTGGTTTGGGTGCTAGAATTATTTTACTTGATTGTAAATACTTGGGTAGACACAGAAATGAGCAGCCAACACAAAATGAGTGAGCCTCAAAAACAGCCCTGATTAGATGGAGAAAACTTCTCAAGTACCAATTCTGGAGAGACTGCATTTGGGTTGTTTCTGCAACATCACAATTTCTTATTTTTTTTGGCACCACCATTGAAAAGCACCAACACAGTCAGGTCCACCAATGTAGTCGAACATAACAAGAGGAAAAAAGCAATGCCCAGAAAGTGAATAATGAACTTGATCACTGACATAAAAAGGAAGATCTTGACCCAGATATACTAAAAATAGAACCAGCACATTTTTAGCAGGACCTACATTTCCTTCAATACACCAGCGATAATCAAATAGACAAAGTATAAAATGATTGTTCCCCAGCCCACCTTCTATGCATGCTAGATCCAGCTTCCTAATTTCTGCATTGGTTTCTCTTAAGCCCCAGGAGAAAGCTCTGGCCAGCACATCCCATACCCCTGCATCGTTGAGTGACAACTCTGAGAGGTTTCTGATGGGCTGGATGGGACACAGAGCAAGAAGGAGGCTGGGCTGGAAAGGCTGTGCACAAACAAAACAAGCTGAAGCATGTCCTGGATGCTGTGCCCTGCTCTCCCACCAACATTTCCATCCCCAGACCTAGCAGAGCACTCAGACAGAGGCTCTTGGATGCACTGCACAAGCCTCAGTGAATGAATTAGCAAAGAATAAAGTCTTTCCTCCCAACAGCTTCTCGCTCACAAGATAAATTGGTCTCAGGCAGCACAGCAGTGGGGATGTCCATGAGACCCCCTTCCCCTGGCACCAGCCTGCCCAGTCTGGCTGTGGGATGCAGAGCCCCCTTTGGTCCCCCTTGCTCTTCCCCCTTGCTGGCTGGCCCAGCCAGGATGACAAGGTTGCTATTCTGAGTCATCCTCGAGCTGCTGCTCCATGGCAGCCCCGCTGTGAGCCATCACTGACGCGCCTGTTTCCAGTTTGCACACCACGTGAAAGCAGTTTAAAGGAAACTCAGCCCCATGGAGAGAGCCAGCACTGGGTTGATGTGTCTCACGAACTCTAGATTAAGGAGTGATACACAGGTTTTACACTCAGAGCTGAGCTCAGCTCTCTGAATTTGCATTTGTCACTGTGATGGCTTGATGGCAAAGCCTGTCCTTCCCTACCCAGCCTGGTGTGGAGGTGCCTGCAGGCACTGGAGAGCAGCCCATGGATTAATCACACTTGCTGGACCTTTCCAATGGTCCTACACTCTGTCATGTTGCTGCACCAGTTTTAAATTTGCTTCCTAAGGCTTCATTTCCAAGCTAGACATTATCATCTTTGTTTAACTTGCATTGCTTGCTTCCTTCTGCCTCTCCCCAGCAGGCAGAAGTGCATCTCAGTGCCTGGTTAAGAATCTCTGCTGACACAAATGGGTGCTATATTTTTGGTGCTGCTTCTCTCACTTAAATGCAGAGAAAGTTTGACCTCCTAAAGTTAAGAAAACTCAGTCAAGAAAGTTTGAAATCTCTGCATTGGGAGGCTTGTTCTTTTTTTTATGGTAGCACATGAAGTGCTGCCTGTTAACAAGGTGTTCCTGGCAGTGGTGTTTAAATCAGGGACGTGTGAGTCTGAATGCACAGATGTAAAACCCACCCTGGTTTGTACATGGGCTGCAGTGTGACCTAGCAAGTGCAGGAGGGATCAGAAAGCTGCACTGAATCAGCACTGTGGGCTGCTGGGGCACAACAGAGCAACCAAGAACCAGCTTGCCCAGATCAACAGCCCTCCAAAACATGTCAAATGATGGTTAAGGTGTCTTTTAGCAAAGGGTGGTTCTTGATGCCTGAAAGTTTAGGGCCCATCTTGAACACTCTTATAGGAAATTACATTTTTAAAGCAACTCCCTTCCAGACAGCAGACCCCTTCTCCAAATCTCAAGTCTGATTTAAAGCTTGCCATCTACTTGTTCTCAGAAGAAAACCTGGAAGTGACAGAGCAGTCCATGAAATGATGCCTGTCCTCCTTCCAGCCTCCCTCAGAACTCCAGCAACAACTCAGCACAAAAGAAAAGAGAGCAGAGCCTGAGTCACTTGCAAGTTTCTCTCCCTTGAGGCTGTTATAAATATGATAAACCATTTTTTGTTGTTTTAAAGTGCTGCCTAGAGTTTAATAAACGTTCATATGTATTATTAATCTGAGATATTAACCCTAAATCTCATAATAAAATGACTCAAGCATTCCAAGCGATCTCAGATGCTTGCAAAATCCTTGCAAGATACTAATTAAGCTACATTGGAACAATTGTTCAGTAAATTTTACAGTCAGGTTTCATCTTCTCTTTAGAAGAACATACTACAAATTTATGCAACATGAAATGGAAGCTAATGAACTTGGAGGATATTCAGTATGGAGCACGCATCTAGGAAGTGGGAATAAAAACATTAACAGTGCTTTGAGATAACAGACTATTTAAATTCATATTTGTAGGAGCCATAGACCAATCTGCAGTGATGCACAGTTTAGATGTTGTCTCCTGGAGGGCACAATCCTGAATACTCAGGGATACAGATTCTCCCATGGAAGGAATCTCATGCTGTGATCTCGGGTTGTGAGAGCCAGCAAAGACTGGAGACCACATCATGCTGGGCATCTCGAGTGTGGGAGCACCACATGGACCTGCAGGCTGGCCTCGTGCTACAGGAGGAGTCCCCAGTTTGGTCTCCCTGGAGCTGAGGGGTGCCCCTGGTCTGGTTAACCAGCGAGGAACAGATGCTCCTGTCCAGGGAGAAACACTCCAGTGTCCCCACTCTCCTTAATGGCTGGCATGATAAATATTAGAAAGTAAATAATGGAACCTGTGAACAACACATCAGTCACTTCAGAGCTTTATACAATGATTTTTTGCAGGTTGGAGAACCTGAAGCTTGCAGCAGTCCTGGGCTGAGTGAGGGAAATCCAGACCCACTCATTTCCACAGCTATAAGATGAGCTTCGTAAGAATCAGCCCTACATCCAGCAGGACTCAGGTTCTGGTATCCAGCCAATTCACAAAGCCTTATAAAGCCTCCTCTTTTTCTCCATATGTGGCTGAAGCAGTGCTGGCACGTGATGAAAACAGTGAATCCCCTCCCTAAGCCAGCCAACACAAATCATTTAATTCCTGGTCTGCCAATGGCTGAATTTTAGCGTTGTCTCAGCAGACCTGGAGCTGAGGGAAATTTGGACATCCATTATTATAGCTGAGCAGCACCACATCCTGGCTTTTGATCTCCAGCACTGGCATAAATCAGGTCCTCAGGGACCAGGAGTCCCTTGGGGAGCTGTGTCTGTGGCCCACATCAAACACTGCTGGGAAGCAGAGATCCAGCCTTTAGTATTTACATCATGTTTCCAGCTGTCTGCAGTGCTACAATGCCAATGATTTATTCATTTATTTCACCCTTTGCACAGGGTTTGCAATGCAGAGAGCCAGCCAGATGCAGTCATGCTCCAGCTGTGTGCCCTGTGGGTTTTTGGGAGCACCCCCATGTGCTCAGCACGGCAAGGAAGGGGCTCCACAGCCTTCCAAAGCACCCAGGCAAGCACTGGCACCACTGCTCAGCTCCACGAGACACAGCAAAAGCAAAAACAAGGAAGGGGCTCCCTCCAAGAGCTCCTCAGGGCTGGGCAGAAACGGGAAGGGAGATTTAGACAAGAGAAAAGGGAAAGCACCACAATTATCTCTGGTGAAATCTGGGACTTTCTCAGTGGACTGGTGGGAATTGTTAAGACATGAAGGATGTCTTGCAAATGCTTTTGTCCTTTGGACTGCACTGACTGCTCTTTGTTAATCTAATTCTGCAAGAAGGGATTAGCCTGATACCTGCATCATATTTCCCCCTTTTTACACCAAAAGGACACTAAATTTTTTTTTTTTTTTTGACCACAGCAAAACCAGACCCTAATGGATACCACTTGCTCAGAAAATGTCTCTAAACAGCCTGAGCCAAGGATGTTTGGAGTGTGATATGAACTTGTATCCCCTCTCCAACCTCTGCCTCCTCCTGGGATCACAGGCTGCAGTCCAGCCTCAGGACCCCAGGGTGCTCCACACCCCCACGGTGCCTGGACAGAACCTGCACTTGGCCCTGAGTGCTGTGCTGCCCTGCAGGGAGCTGGTGGAGCTCAGAGCACATCCAGGAGCTGTCACCAGGACAGGTTTTAGTGAGGGCTGGGGCTCCCTCTGGGCTCCACTCCCAGTTCCCACCAGCTGCCCACCCCTCTCGCAGCAGAGGAGGGTGTGGAACATCTGCTGGAGACCTCTGGGAATCTCAGAGCTCTGAGTGGCACCTGACGGGTGTGTGGGCAAGGCTCAGATCCAGGTGTGCAGCACCTGGGCCACAGGAGAGCTGCACAACCCAGCAGTGCCTGATCCCTGACAGATACTCCTCGTGACGCTGCTCACACAACCTCTAATTTCTTGCAGATGATGGAAAGCTTCTCTCTATTATCCAGAAGGATCAAGCAGTGTCAGGCAGCTTAGCAAAGCTCCCAGCACACCAGAGGAGACTTGTGCAGCTCCAGCCTCACGCTCCCCCTCTGGAAGGATGCCAGGCAGAGTCTTGTGCTCCCAGTAATCCTCACACTGGCTGCTTACACAAACACAGAGCAAAACAACCCAGTGCTTCCCAAAGTTACAGTTTTCAATTAAATTCCTTGGGCAAGGCCTGAGTCATCCCAGCCCTCTTTTGTCTTGTATTAATTTTGGCTCTGTTCTATGATTTTCATAACTGAGGGTTACAGGGTTATTTTTTCTCCCCAGTTTCCAGCAGGTCACCTGCTTTGCTCTGGCATCTTTGCTTGTGTTCAGCAGTGACTAAACTTTCTCAGTGCTTTCCCCAGAGTTCCCCAGCCTGGCTGCTGGAGGCAATGGACCTCCCTGGGCAAAATGGGAAAGAGAGTGGGCTGTGGATTGGGTCTGGATCGAGCACAGTGTCTGGCCTCGGAGTGAAGCAAAGGTTATTGCTACAGCAGCAGCAAATCAGAATAAAAAATGGGCTATACTTAATTCTAACAGTTTTTGTGATAATACTGAGATGGAGTTATAAACCTTGGCCAAGTCAAAGGGGCCTTTGCCTGAGGCAAGAGCTCTGTTAAACCACAGAGCCTTCAATGCATTCAAGAATTCACCAGAGCAACTTCCAGAAACATCCCCAAGACATCGCTACGCCGGTGATCAATTAGCATTGTTATTGTCATGGTGCAATAATCTTCTTCATTAATTTTCTTTTTAAAATTCAGACGGGGAGATGAGGTGGATTAGATAAGGCACGTACTCAGGCAAGAAACAAACGTGTTTCTTGTATGCAGAGAGTATATCAGGAAGTACAAGTGTCTGAGCAGATGTGCTGATGGACACAGACCCTCCGCTGGAACCAATTACTTCACCATTAATAAGAAAAAAACCAGTTACACATCCCAGTGATGTAAAAGGGAGGACAAGAATTTCGTTAAAGGTAAGCTTGCACTGGAGCAGCAGAACTTTTACCTACTTTTCACCTATTTTTTGGGGTGCCCAGCACAGCACAGCACTCTCTTACTATACTGAACCTCACAAATCCTCACTGAGCTCTTCCTGGCAGCATCACCCTCTGAAGCTTTCAAAGATTCCTTTCATCTGGTGACTGGAGCACTGGAAAAGTCTGATGCTTTTCCTCCCCCTTTCTGAAAGTCTGCAAAATGAAAGTAATAAGCTCAGAAAAGGGTCTCTCCACCTCCAGGCTGTTTAGCACACTGCTCATGCTGGGCAGCAGGCGTCAATGCAAAGGCCAAAACAGTTCCTAATGATTTCTTCCCATTTCAGAGGATGCTGGGCAGCATCTTCCCATAACCTGTCCTGCACTGCACCTGACCTCAGTGCAAGCAACAGGGAACCAAATATAATGTAGTGCCCACCTCTGCTAGAAACTGAGATGGTTTATAGCAAGCAAAACCAGTTGTTAAGAATAAACAAGCTTCAAATTTTGACTGAACACCACCAGTGCCGGACCGGGATCATCTCACTGCTGAAATCTGTGGGCAAAACCCTGACACTGACAACAGCCTGATGAATGAAGATCCTGAAGCTTGTCCTGACTCCCAGGAAAGCAATAAATCAACGACATAGGAAAACCCCAAGCCCCTGAGTGCTTGAGAAGTGACTAGTGCAATTTAAAATCAATGGGAAGCGTGGCAGGAAGGCAGCGCGGGGCGGGTGGCAGGAGGGACGTGCAGCTGCTGCTCAGCTGGGGTGAGCTGCCAGCATGCTGGATCCTATAAGCCAATTTTACTTAATAATCCCACTAATATGGAGTGACACTGGTTGTAATCCCTCGGTGATTACAGTGTGGACCAATGCCTCAGCATCTCTGCAAGGATTTAAGGGACAGTGCAGCATCCAGAAAGCTCTAGCCAGACTTTTCCTCTCAGCTGGAAGGGAAGAGAATATCAAGGCACAGCAAAGCAGGAGCTGCTGCATGCTCACCCATAGTTCTGGAGAGAAAAAAAGAGAGCAAAGCTGGGGCTTGCTCACTGTGATATTTGCCAAATGCCTCTGCAAAGCAGAGCCCAAACCCAGAGAAGAAAAAGGGGGGCGAGCACAGCAGGGCACTGCAGCTGGAAACATGGCACAGTGTGGGGAGAAGTGCTTGAATGAAACCAGTGCAGGAAATCAGGGGCCAGCCCTGGCTTTGAGGAATAGCAGAGAGAACAAAGACAACATTTACGCTTGGGGGGATTTTGATCTCTGCTTGCATCAAGCAGGCCCAGGAGAAGAGACACTGGGGAGCAAAAGGAAGGCAGCAAAAGGGAGCCAGGAGCCCTTGATCTATCCTGGGGATGTAGGATTGTGGAATATTTTAGGTTGGAAGGGATCTTAAAGATCATCTCAATCCACCCCCTGCAATGGGCAGGGACACCTTCCACTGTCCCAAACCCCATCCAACCTGGCCTTGGACACTTCCAGGGATCCATGGGCAGCCACAGCTGCTCTGGGCACCCTGTGCCAGGGCCTCACCACCACCTTCATAAAAAATTTTTCCTTCTTTTCATGCAAACCATCACCCCTTGTCCTATCACAACAGGCCCTGTCTGTCCCCATCATTCTTATAATTCCCCTTTAAGTATTGAAAGGCCACAAAAGGGTCTCCCCAGAGCCTTCCTTTCTCCAGGATAAAAAACCCCAAAGACATCTTGAGTATCATTTCATGGTCTCTTGTCCACCCTATGGAGTTTCCTCTCGACCAGAGCTTTTGCTGAAAACACACTTAGGATAGTGCTGAATCTGGGTTTAGCTAGACCCACATCCTGATCTGCGAGGAGATGCCAGGCAAAACCCACCAGACCTGAGAATTACTACCAGGAGTTAAACGACTGCTGATTTACTGGAAGTGTCACTTGTACAATATTTTCAATGTCTATCACCAGCCTGGGAAGTGAGGAACTGGAGCATAGTGAGGAGGTTTCACAGGCTGGTGAATCACCATGGGGGTGCTGGGGAATTATCAGCTGTATATTGAGAACTGCTGGAACAACTCCAAGAGCTGAGGACAGATGCAAAACTGTAGGAAAGATTGATTCAACAGAATCACCAACAGCAGTGTGTAAGCCATGTGGGCCAGGGGGCCTGAAGAACAGCTGGCCAAAGTGGACTTGCTGAATTATTGTAACAAAATTAGATAAAAACCACAGAGGAAATGACTGCAACCCTTTACATTAAGGCAAGAGGCTTTCCATGATGGAACAGCTGGAGGACTTGGAGAGACCATGGTCTCCCAACAGTAATCACTAAATTGGTCAAATTCAGCCAGTGAAGATGTTTTATTATGAACAGATGGAAGTCTGAGGCTTAACTCCCTGCTTTGCATGAGTGTATTCAAAGCAGCTGGCAATCCCTCTGATACAGGGAGAGGATGTCAGCACGACAGAATCACAGACTGGTGGGAGCTGGCTGCATCCAGGGGCTGCCCAGAACCCAGGGAGAGACCAAACTGAGGCAGATGCTTGCCATCACCACCAGTAAAACACCCACATTGCTTCTCCCAGATGGAATGCCCCCCTCACAGCAATTCCTCCTCCCACTCCAACTGGCCATTCCCACAGGTGGCACAAGTCCCAGCTGGCTGACACCACCTGCCTAAGCCACTGGAAGCCAAGGTGGTGCCCTGGAGGTGGAACACCAAGAAGGGGTGTCCTCAGGACTTTTATCTCTCTTGAGTTTCGAGAGGGGGGAAAATGCCTTCAGGCTGCAAGTTCAAACAAGAGGCAAAGGACAGCACAGAGCCATCTTTGCTGGTTGTGGGATCACAAAGCTGCACTCCTGGAAATGCCAAAATGATCAAGCTGATGGTTCTCCATGTCCTGTTTCTTATCTCCAAAGTAGCAAATCAGCAGTCTTCTAGATAAAAGTGATAGCAAAATGTGAAAATCAGAGAAAAATCTTCTTGCGCCTCAGTTAGAGGGTACTGCACAGCTTGAATCACAAGGGTTTGCATTTGCATCACAATCTGGTTGTAAAGAGCCTTTTAACTGATTTATTTTGAAAATTACCATGCTCTTGGCATAAGGAACCTCTCAAGCAGAACCATTATTTTCCAGACATGGTTGTGTGGTGCCTCTGGAGGCACTGGAGACTGCAGAGGGAGCAGTGTGCTCTGCAGTGGCTCCTGATGGGCTGGTGAGGTGCTGCTCTGAGCCTCAGACAAACTGAGAGATTCCTGTCTGTTGGCAAATGAATATTTCCCCTTATGAAAATGACTTTAAATTTCTACTCTTTCAGTAAATTAACGGGTGCTTGGCAATGCTGAAGCATTTAATCTCAAATGACCTCGTTCTCCCCGTTGTTCAAGTTGTGAGCTGTCCCTCGCCATTCAAGGTTTGTCCTGATATAGATACTCTCTCCCCCCATCATCCCAGCATGCTGGGATGAATCACAAATCATATTTGAAATTGTGAACCCACGTGCCAACCTACATCTGGGGAGATGACTCTTTTCAATAGCCTTAAATCTGCAGCTCCCTTTGTCAGGGTGAAGTTTTACAGGTTGTTTTCCCTATCTCGGAACAAAGGAGCTTTGAAAAACCTGCAGTGCTCAGAAATGTCTCCTTGTTTCATTCCTCCAGTGTAGGCAGTTTCCGTGAACTTTGCTTATCCTTGCATTATATTAACAAGGAGACTGAGAGTGACTGAGCAATAGCAGCTTTATGAGCTTCTTGCAACAGAATTGGAATTAACTCAGAAAATCGTCTGAAAGGGAAAGGGAGGAGAAAGGAAACTAAAATATTGCAACCACAGATTGAATCTTTTTGCCCGTCTGACCAGAACCACACATGATGAGACTTCTGGAAATGTGTTTGCTCTGTGGTAGACCTGTGACTTCACAGTTCAAAGACTTCAGCTGAAGGAAACCCTGGTTTCAGCCTGAAGCATTTTCCTAGCTTGGACCACACCAGGGGAAGGGCAGCTCAGACACCCCCTCCTACCCCCCTAAGCATGCAGTAAAATCCCAAATGAACTTGAACAACCCTTGGTGGAGGCAATGAACATCACAGGTGTGAGGCACCAAGGTGCAGTGACCACATTTTCGCCGCTGTCTGCGTTTTAGTTACCCAAACTGCAATCATCCAGAGCTAAAAGTCATCCTGGGGACAGTATCTATGAGCTATAAAGGCTGTGGCATTCCCAGCAGACTGCACAGAGAGCCAAGCACACAGTAACTAACAGACCACTAATTTTAAACCTCCCTAAAACCACTGGTTAATGTCTGCAGAGGGGAAGCAGCAGTGCTGCCGTGACTCACAGAGAGCTGGTCCTGCTCTTGCTCAAGTGATTATAAAAGTGATGGGGCCTCTCACTGCTTATTTATCTCCCTTTTCCCTGACTGACTGGGAAAGGGAAATTATTTGCACTGAGAGCTCTGTCTTCTGCTCTTCCATGGACTAGCCTTAGATCAGTTTCAGCACCCTTTGCTAAATCAGTTTGTATAAATGTGTATATAACAGCACAAACACTGCTGCAAAAACAAGCACAGCAAGCAGCAATGCAGAATCTGCCCTGAAAAACCAGAAAATTCTGGCAAACCTTTTGCAATGTGCTCCTGCATGGACAACAGGTTCCTGTTAGCCTGGAGGAGCTGCCACTTTTCAGACCTGTAGCCAAGAAATCATTATTTTTTTACTGAAACCACTTAGGAGCTCTCCATAGAAAGTCCTGGGCGAAGAGAAATAAACATTGGAAGCTATTCCCTGCAAAGCAAAATTGCTTGTGGACCATAGGAGCAGCCCCTGGCTCCAGGGTGTCACCCACCTACAGAGACACCTGCCACAGCCCAGTCAAGGATTTCTGGGGGAAAAAGTGCTCATGAGAACTGCAAAATGCACCTAAAAACTGAGGAGGTGACTGCTGCACCTCTGGGGAGCCTGGATGCTGGGCAGCACCTGGGTGGCAAAAGGAAAAACAAGAGCATCATTGAGACAGTGCTCCACAGCCACAGCCTATCCCAGCAATCCTGGCTCTGCATCCACAGGGACTTGAAGTGCAAACCTAGATTTAGCATGATTTTACACTCCAAGAAAGCACTAAAATAAGTCAAAGCTTGATCCCCTAACCTCTTTCTCTGGCCACATCAGCTGCATCAGATGAGGGGGCTACAGACATGCAGACATGCAAATTTTTTGGCAGGATTTTTAATTCAGCCCCGAAGATAATTTGTCTTGACATAGTCTAATCTCCACTTTTTTTTTCCTTTTTGAGCATTCCCCTAGAACGCTTCTAAACAATGAATTTTGCACCTTCCCTCCCCAAAGATGATGTGCTTTTATACCCGAAAACATTTAAGTGGGATTTTTGACTTGGTGCCTTTGTTCGCATTGTTCAGCCAATCAAGCTCCAGTACTCTGGAGAAAAAGAGAAGAGAAACAATGTTGTTTTGTCTGCTAACATGATTGATAGACAACTTTCAATTATTGTATCTTTACTGACTGGGAAACACTTAAAAAGAGACAGGCTGCTGAAAGATGGGTTATTTCCCAGCTCGGTGCTGTTTTTTCCACAGAAAAAGTATACAAGGATGCTCTCTGGTGGTAGCTGTAGGGCAGGGCTCTGCTCTGGCCACCGCACTTTTAGTTTATTTTGCGGACTAAGTGATAGCCTGAAACCCTGTTATCAAAATAGTAAATATATATTTATTTTCAAATCACTAATTATCCCAATTAATTCTCTTTGAGTAGTCCCAGTGCATGGGCAGATTGGAGGGTTTGATTTTACAACTTATAAAGAACAATGTGATTTCCCTAGGGCCGTGCTGGCATGGGGATGCTCTGGCAGAGCATCCATTTCCCATTTGCCTCTGGCCCCATCTGCCCCTTCTCCCCGGTCCTCATCTCCCCATGCCAGCACCACCAGCCACGCTGGGGTTTGCACTGAACACCTCCCAGCTGTGTGGGTGCCTCAGCTTCCACCTCCCAAATTCAGCTGCTTCTCCAGCCATTTTCCTTCCACCCCGGAATTTCCACCCGTGGAATAACTCCCTACCCACAGCACCGAGCTGCAAAGTCTTCCCCAGCCAGGGTTCCTTCCCTGGGCCAAGATTTGGATCTTGCTCTTGCCAAATCCCTCAATACCTAACTAAATATCAAACCCGAACCAGTCGCTGTCACCCTTTGAAACACTAATAGTTTTTCTATTAAATCACATCTCAGTAAATGTGCCAGGGCAAAGACTTCTTTGGCTTGACTTACTACAGATTTTGAACTGCTGGCCAGCTCAGGGGCTGGCACATGACTTCTCTAAATGCAAGCATGAATGCAATTTTCATTTTACAAGGACTGCACTACAGTTTATAGGACATCAGTGTTATGAAAATAAACTTCTCATGAATCAATTGCAATGCCCAAAATTACACATAGACCTTGCACCCTTTTGTTGGCTGAGAGAGAGAATGGATTTTGTCCTTTGATTTCCTGCTTAAGGCTCTGAAATGAACCAAATTCATGCCTGGAAACGAAGATCAGTGGTGGAAATTAAAGCAGCGCTTAGAAGGGCTGGCAGGCTCCCACAGCTGAGGTTTGCTCTGCCAGCAGAGTGTAAAATCACAAGCAGGACCCTCAGTTTAGTGACACTGATGATTTTTAGCTGGGTTCAAACACACTCCTGGTGCTGTTTCAGTGCTGGCCTCAGCAGTGCCTTTTCTGTCAATTTTCCTGGACATCCTCCACATCAGCCCATTTCCCTCACTGCCCACATGAGCCACCTCTTCTGCACGTGATGGTCCCTGAGGGGATCATTCCCTAGAGCCACTTCTGAGTAGATCAGCAAATCCCTGCCTGGAGAGCAGGCTCAGGTAATAACACCCATTAGGAAAACACTAATTTTTGCCAGACCTCTTCCCCTTCCCTCACTGTCCTGAACATCTGACTTCTTTATTCCAAGACCTATAAAAGCAGAATTGCAGGACCTCCAGCCCAACACACTTGCCCTTACCATGCAGGCAAGCCTGCCCCAGGCATGCATTAGAGACAGAAAGCATCTTAATCATCCACCCTGCTGCAAACACATTCGCAGAGCTCTAATTGATTAACAGGCAGGCCTTGCCAGCAAACGAGCGCTTGGCTCCAGGGAGCTCTTGCTTGCTTGTTTTTAAACAGTGCAAAGTGGGAAAATGGCAGGAATAAGCAGTGAAAGCTCCAGGGAGCCCTGAGAGGGAAGGGCTGGTGAGAGGAAGGCAGAGCTGCTCCACGTGCTGACCTTATTGCTGCAGGGATGTGGAGGTCAAGTGGTGGCAGAGCAAAACACCACAGGGAGCAGGGAGGAATCAAACTGCTTCTAACCCCAAAGTGCCAGCCCAACTTCAAGCCATGGGGGCAAATAGTAACTGTTTGTGGATCTTCAGTAGCTAAGGTATTGCTAAAACTGCCTGAAAGCCAAGGATGTGCTCATCTCTGGTGACACAGCTGAGCTGGCCCTGTCAGCCAGAAACAGCTTTCACCTGGATGCACGAGCAGGGGGAAGGGAGAAGGCAGGGCTCTGCCAAGGGCTTCCATGGCCACCCACCAGCTGCTCATCTCTCTCTGCTCATCCTTGACCCAGGAGAGTTGGCCTGATTTTAGAACCCCTTGTAAGCCTGAGGAAGGCAGAGCTCATACAGAGAATGGCTTTGGCAGCATGACCAGAGCACGGGTGGCAGTACCACCACCAGTGGAGAGAGCTGGTCCATTGATCGACCCCAGCTCTTCTGCAGGCTCCAAACCATCAGGATAGAGTAGGTTCAGGGAAGAGAAGGGCTGGTGGTTCACTGCTGAAGCTGTTTTGCAGTGCAGAGAAGTACACAAGATCCCAGAAAGAAGAGGGTTGTTTTCTAGCCAGCTCAGCTCGAGGTCACTGAGCACCTCTGGGCCCTGGTCACCCTCTCTCCCTGCACTGAGCTCCCCTGCTACTGCCTCTGCTTTGGCTGCACAGGGAGCTGCACACTCCCAGCTGCAGGGGAGATGCTCACAGCCCCCGACACAGCCAGAAAATCCCTATAATTAAATTCATGCAATTAAAAGTTGGCACAAAATCCGAGGGTGCTGCTGGCGGCGTGGGCGGGCTGCTCGGAGCAGGCAGCTGGTGCCTGTCCTCACCGTGCTCTGCCTGGGCTGGGGTTTGCTGCACCGTGCTTGCCACCTCCCTGCCCCACAGGGCTCCCCCAAGGCTGAGCCATTCCCCAGTGGCTCGAGGAGGGGACAGCCTCTCTCTGCACAGCCCCAGCACTGCCTCACCCAGCCCAGCACAAGGCACCGCGCTGACACGAACCACTGAGCTGGAGCAAACCATCAGTCCTGGCTTTAGCAGGGGAAGGACAGCACTTTAAAAGGGTGGCTGCAGCTAGGCAGCATCCAGCTGCTGGCACACACAGCTCGTGGGGATGCATTTCAGGCTGGTTTCACGGCGCTGCTCCCTCCTTTCCAGCTCACACAGCCTGCTCTTTCTCCAGGTGCCCACAGTGAGATCTCCACCTCCTTAAACTGATGGTTTTCAGCTCTCAGGCGCGCTCCCTAATGATCCAGCTGTGAGGATGCCAGTGTACTCCATCACATCCACGCCTCTCTGCTGTAGGAGTTGCACCCCAATCACTTTCTGGACAAAATACTCTGCTGCTGGAAACCCTCCCAGTACCAAACCAGCATTGGCCAAGCTATTTCTAGAAAGCAGGTGTAATCTGAGATGGGCAGAAAAAAAGCCTCTGGATGCAATCACTGGCTGTTTTTGTAAGTCAGATGGTGCAGGAATATCCTGCTTGCTGTATTCTCTCGCAAGTTAAAATCCAGTTTATAACAGAAGAGGAGAGAAGTTGCCCATCTGGGTGCAAAATCCATACCATCATGCTCAGAAGCTCATTTACTCCATGCAGCCCAGAAGGGAGAAGCAATATGCTACAGCACTGGGAATCTGGGGCAGTATCCAATAGTAGGAAGGCTCACATCAGATTCCAAAACGCTGTGAACCTCAGCCAAATCAAATTACTCCCATTGCTGAATATATCATTTTCCACCTTAAGTGGAACAGCCGGCCTGCCCTTAGCACGCTGCAGCCTCGCCCCAGCGCGGCGCTGAGCGCTAATAGAGATGTCTTTCCCAGGGCTGTCACGGCCGCCCACCCGCTGTTTGATGACTTTACACACGTGTGACAGGTAGTAATGTCACTGACAGCCTCTCCCTGGCACCCAGTTTTTATTCATACCAACACCTTGTCTGTCTTTGCCGTTCCAGGGGAAGCGCCGTGCCTGCCGCTGAGACGGAGCTCGCCTCCCCGCTCTCAGGGCTGCTTACCTGTGCTGAGAATTGGGCTTAATTTTGCTGCTGCTGCTGCTGCTTCCCCACACCAGTCCATACATCAGCTGTGAAGGCCAAACCCCAGATCATGACAGGGCAGGATCGTAGCAAACTGGCAGCAAAAGAAACACATACAGTGTCGAATCCCTCGGAAAAGCACTGGCAGCCTCCTGACAGGGGGAGGACCAGATATTAAACTGATGCTACACTCAATCTGAGCCAAAAGGCCAAAGGAGAGCAATCCCAAAGGGGAAAAGAGCATCCCCAACCTTTGCCTGCCTGCTCCCTGGCTAAGCTGATGGCAGCTCAGATTCTTCTTAAGTCCCCGTGGGGACTGCTCTGGCCCTGAGGTGCTGTCACTTGAGCTCTCTGCAAAGCCACCGTCCCTGCTGCACTGGGGCACAGGGGGACCCCTGCTCACACAGCCCCCTCCCACCTCTCAGTCAGAGCACTGCCAAGGAGATGGTGACAAATGCATTTCTGAGAAGGAAAACTAACTCCTGCAAAGCCTGGAAGCAGCAGGGAGCAGAACATTCCCTTCCCACCAGGCAGGTTTTCCCTCCAATGCTTTTTCTCATGCTCAATATTCAAACTATTGGGGATGCTGTCAAATGGGAGCCTATTACTGTTTCAAAAGACTAATAATAGAAGTTATTAGACTCTAGAGAAGCTCAAATATCACCAAGAAGAGTTCAGTTGGAGAAGTGGAGAAGCAGCATTAAAAAAACAAGCAGCAGCCCAGCAGCCTGAGAACCTTCATCACTTAACTAAGAATAATTAGCTGTAAAAATACAAAATACAGAATGAGTACTCAGGCAGCAGCCCTAAGAGGTAGAAGAGGACCAAGGAATTATGACATGAAGGAAAAAAACCCTGTTTTGGAGTAGGGGGAAACCAATATCCCAGTAGGAGCTGTTGCCAGAGGTGAGAGCAGTAGGAACCTCCCAGTGTCTAAGTGGGAAGGAGCTGGAGGAGCTGAAATGAAGGGGGACAAGGAGACAGAGCACAGCTCTTGCCCCATAGGGACGTGCAGAAGGAATGACCATAATTCAGTTTAGACAGAAGAAAAGCCTTGAGAAGAGATGATAAAAGCCTCCAAATCTATAAAAGGCTCCTTCAGAAAGCTGGTGTTCATTTTTCTGACTACTGGGAAGGAGGTAGGGCTTGAACTGCAGCAGAGGAGATTTATTTTAAGAAATTTTGATGGGGGAAAAACACTCCTCACTGACTTTCAAAGGTTGATTGAACTCTATCCTTCCTGAGAAGGCAGCAGAATGCACTGGGGAGAGCTGGAACCAGTAAACCTTTCCATTTGGGGTTGGCTCTGCCTTCCCCCTGCTCTGGGCGAGCCAGCGAGAGTGAGCAGAGTTCACAGCAGCAGCAGCAGCAGAAAACCCAAGCCCTGGGCCCCTGTTCAGTCAGATAATTAAGCAGTGTTTAGGCATCTAAGCTCTCCTGCTGGCCACTGCCCCAGTACCTCAGGAAATGAAGTCATTGCTTTGCTTCCCACCAAGTTCCCCCCTAACGGTGAGACCTGGGAGGTGGGACATGGAGGTGGAACCCTCCCTGGCCCCATGAGTCCAAGGAGGTGGTTTTTCAGGTGAAGCTCAGCTCTCTCTGCTTGCAGACAGAGCATGGAGATAATGAAATCCTACCAAGTACCATTTGTGCTTTAGAAGGCATGATGATGTTAATTAGTGTTCAAATTAAGCAGTAAGATTGAAGTGGGCATATAATGGACCACTAATAAATGCCTTGAGAGTGTTGAGACGCAGGTCTGAGGGAAGAATGATTTTAATCACCAGGAGTATATTAATGATGGCCCATAGATTCCCTTATTGCTGATCCAACAGGCTGGAATGCTGTGTTTTCCCATTAAAACACCCATTAGCCTTGAGCCCACTAAAACCCTCTCAGTGAAGCCACGTTCTGCTCATTTCTGCTCTACACATGACCTAATTAACACCATTGCAGGGATTTGAGCCCAGCTTCAGATACTATCTCCAGATCTGGAAGCCCAGGTAGAGCCAGGTGGTGTTTTTTGGGAGCAGTTGGATCCCTTTGGGTGCCCACCACATCAGTATGAGCACTGCCATCCCAGCTTAGAGCCAGGAGAGCCAGCATGTCCCTGCACACACAGGGGGCACATGGCATGCCCAGCAAGATTGATTACACGACAGCATCAGTTAAAATAATTGTATTTTTCATTTCCATGCAGATGAATTACTTCTCCAGAAAGCCATTTGTGCTTAATGTCATTTGTCTGCACTATGGTGCTAATCCACTGCAAGGACATTTTTGTGCCAAGATTGATTGACTCCGTGTAAATAGGTGGAACCTTTAATTAAAACACAAGCGCCGTCGCGGTGTCTCGGTGCGCTGACAACGCGCGGCACACACCACTTAAGGGGCTGATTCCATTTTAATCTACCCTGGCATAAATCAGGAGAAAGACCCAGTTCAGCAAAGCACTTAGCACATGTTTAAGTCCATCATATTCAGCAAAGTATTCAAGCATGAGGGGAACTGCAGCAAAGGCCATCACGGGAAAACGACGGTGCCTGTTGAAAGGACGCGGCTTGAGTGTGACAAAGCGATTTGTTTACCAGGTTTGTGCCCCGTGGGAACACACAGCAGGTTTATGGCTTGGGAGGAAAACTGGCAGGGTGTGTAAGAGCCCGTTGGGTGGTGGTTAACCCACCAAAGAGAATCGCAGTAAGAGCCTGGAGGAGGCTGAGCAGAGGAGGAATCAGTGGCTGGCTGAAGGCAGAGCCAGTTTCCACACAATGGGGTTTTCAAACAAAACCCACCTGGCGTTTGAGAAGTTAAAGGATGGCAGAAAACTCATCAGAAAAAGAGTCCTCCTCGCCTTCCTGTAAGTTTTTATCAGGTTGTGTTCAAAGCGCCAGAGTTTGGTGCTCCTGGAGCAGCCACCCCTTCCCACACCTTCAAAGGAGGGGACGATCCCCTCAGCCATGCATCAGCTCACCCTGCCAGGCTCCACCACAGAAAACAGAGGCTACTCAATCCATCAAGAAATCACAGTGCCAAGTGTGGCAGGAAGAGGGTCTAACGTGAAACGCTGGAGGAGAAACATGGAACAGCTGCTGGGCTGACCTGAGCTGCTGGTATCAACACAAGAAGTAAAATGGCTTATGACAACTGAAATCAGAAAAGCCACTGAATTCCTTTCCAAACTACTACTACTACTACTACTACTACTACTACTATTACTATTACTGATAGTTATTATTATTAATAATAGTAGTAGTAGTAGTAGTATTGTCATTATTATGTTGCTGTTGTTGTTTTTATTTTGCTTGAGAATGATGAAGTTTGTTTCTGTATTCTGGCCTGACCCAAACTGCAGCAGTACAATGCACCAGGGCAGGTCACCAGATATGTCAGAACATTTTATCTCCATGTCATGTTATGCCAATTTCCTTTTGATCATTGTATTTTTAAAATCCATTAGCGGTGGCTGCAGCTCAATACCAATTAAACACACTGTCGTGTTTTCTGCAGTGAAGTGCTTCTCCTTTGCTTCATCAAAAAGCAATTTGACACTTTGAATAAAATAAGCATTAATTATAACAATCAATGGAGCAAACCTGGGAAGATGATACCGGGCTGACAGAAGGAGATTATCCTGGCCTAAGCAGCTGGAGCAGACTCACAGAAGATACCATCAGAGTGGGCTGTCTCTGTGGCTGGTGTAGGAATTCTGACAGTGTTATGGACAGCAGGAGGAGATGGCTCTGATCTACTCTAAAATCACCTTTTCTGGACAGTTTAAGATACCATCTGTCACAAGGAAGTGGCCAAAGGGAAATTCTTCTGCAGAAGGAGGTGTGAAGGCTCCCTGCTGGCAGAGGGATGGGAAGCATCAAATGAATTACCTTTGAAACCCGAGCTCCTCTGTTGTTAACTTTCTTAAAGCATTCAGGTAGTTGTTTCCCAAGGTCCTGCCAGCTTTATTAGCTAATAATAAGTTGTTTAACAGCCAACTTTAGTCATTAATACTTTAGCTATTTTTCTCAATGGTCCCTCAGTTTCCCACAGCTGACATTAACCAGGGCAGCTCTTCCCTGGATTCCCAGCTGGCAGCTTTAGAACCAGGGGAAGAAGAGACAGGTAAACCCACAAAGTCCTTGCTGTCCCTCCTGAAAAACCTTGATCTTCTGCAGCTTTGCTGAGCTATAAACTGGCTGCAGCCCTGACCTTGACCGAGAGCAATAAGAGTGTGGTGAAATAAAACCGTCCTACATCCAGCCTTGCTGCCCCTGGGATCACCATATTCACCTTTTGTGAACGAGCAGCAATTGTTGGGTCTGACCTGAAAATTGAAGTGCAAGTGACAATGCTCAGCGAGGGCTGCAGGCCTCCTCTGGGGAGACAGATGCACAAACTCAGCAAACGCAGCTCCCAGGAACGGCCCTCCTCCTAACGAGAGCTGACAAGCACAGTTTACCCACTGGCAGGAAATTATAATGGACAGATTTTCCCCTTGGAAGCAGAAAGCCTCACGTGCAGATCAAATGCAATGTCAAAGTCCATCCTGTGTCTTTTGGTGACTGTCCCTTGCCTGTGGTGCCCTGGCTTGGCTGAACACTGCAGGCAGGCACAACATTCCCAGCAGGCTGGTGCCTCTGGATGTGAGCAGAGACTGTGGGCTGCAGGAGAGAAGGGAAGATAACATCCCTATCAACCCTACTGATGTAAATCTTACTCATTTAAAGTCATTTATTTAAAGCTTCCTCTGAAAGAGATGGAGACCCCAAGCAAAGCATCCCAGGAGGGGAAACTGCTCCCTTAGCAGGTGGGCAAAAAATTCTCAGTAGCTGCAAAGGTGACTTTGCACAGACACCTACACAGAAGCACTTGATGAGCTTACTCCTCACACCCTTAGCCAACTCTATCTTTTTTACAGAAACAGGCCACCTGAATGTTCAGGTTTAGGGCTCTCCTGCTACAAAAAGACTGAGGTAGCAATAGATATTAAGCTCAGCTCAAATGCAGATTGTAGCCCAAAGCTGCCTATTGTGAATTTATTTATAGAGTCAGAGAATTATGGGCTGGTTTGAGTTGGAAGAGACCTTAAAGCTCAACCCCCTGCCATGGGCAGGGGCACCTTCCACTAGAGAGGTTCAAAGCCCCATCCAACCTGGCCTGGATCACTGTGGCCTGGGATGCTTTCACATGACCATTTGTTTCAAAAGATTGCATTCAATTTTGCAAATCACCAGCCTGTGCCACAGCCTTGTGACCCCCACCTTTCTCATTATTAAATCAGAAAATTTTCATTGACTCATCATTAGAGGCATCATGTGCACTACAGCTAGGCTCAGGTCTGTTGTAGGTCCCCAGTGGTCCCTAAAAAGCAGGGATGAGAGCCCTGAACTTGCACACTCCCTGTTTGTGGGATCATGCTCAGATCCAGCACCAAACCTTTTTACTATGAGTACTGTTATTTTTGGCAGAGCCACAAACACAGCAAGAAGAGAAAACCGACAGGCTCTGTTACAGAGGAAGTTAATGGATGAGCACAAAAGTTTGCCCACTTAAGAACAGAAATCCCTCCTTTGCAATAAAGTTTCTGGCAACCATATCTGAAATTTCTGAGAGTCTCTTTAAAAATTAAATTGCTTATTTCTTAGTTAAATTGTGATTTTATTATGAAGCTGAATTTAAAAGTACTTTGATAGAAAGGTAAATTAGGATTGAAAGGAAGGAACAGCCTTGCTCCAGGTCAAATGAAACATTTGATTTGATACAAGACTAATTTTTTTTGTCCCCATTTAGAAAATTCTATTTTGATTTTATTGAGCTAATCCTCTTTTTCCCCTATGTTCATTAAGGATCTCCAAACTTAAGGATCCCATATTTACTTGGCTTTCCCTTGTAGAGGTCAGAAACATCAGGGACCCAGCAGGATGGGTGTCCATACCCTCCCTGTGCCCAGCTCCCACAGGGCAGAGGAAAGGCAGCACTTTGCCTGTTACAGCCCAGACACTGCACCAATGTACTTTTAAACCCCTAAACCTGAGCCTTCCCATTCTAAATTTGATTTGTAACTCAGCCCGGAGCCAGCTGTGGCTGGGAAAGGTCAGGCACAGGAGGCTGCACTGCAAGGCTCCAGGTACCTCTCCAAAACTCCACTGCCCTGAGCTTGGTGGGGTCCCTTGGGTGGGAGAAGGTCTGGAAGGTCCTCCCAGCCATCAGGCAGCCACCCTGGAGGCAGGGAGGGAAATGAAATGGATAAGCAACCAAGGGAAACACGGCGGTTCAGAAAGCAAGGTGCGTTTTTCCCCCCGAGATCTGACAGCGGCCAATGCGCAGCACAGCTGCCAGGGGAGCAGCGCTGCTCCCGGCAGAAAGATGCTCCTGCCCTGCCTCTGCATTCCCTCCCACATCCAGCTTCCCCTGCACTCTCACCCACCAGCATTATTATTTCTCACTCCCAGCTCCGAGGCTTTCGGGTCCGCGCAAGAGGCGTCTGCACCTCATTTGCCAGCAAATTGCGTATGAAGCTCATGTAAACTAATCCACTTTGGTGAGTCTCCAGCAAAGGGCATAAAACACGATTACGGATATCCTCCAGCGGCTGGAGCTCCCGGCTGGGAGGTGCCAGCAGGAGAGGGCAGGAGGGACCAGCGCCAGGCTGTGCCGGAGGCGCGGGAGGAGCTGCGGGCGCCGGCTCCCCGCACCGCACCATCTCTGCTTGAACTGCCGGCAAAAGCCTGCCGCGGCACACGATTCCCGGCTGCCAGCGCTGCCGCAGAGCTGCCGGAGGCTCTTGCAGGGGGAGAGCGGTGCCAGCCCAAAACACCTCCCGGCACGGCTCCGTCTCCTCTCCCTGGGCGGTGCCGCACGGGAGCCCGGCAGAGCCGGGCGGGGATGTGACCTCCGAACGGCCCGAGGACACCGCAGGGCACCGACACCGTTCCTGCCAAGGCGTTATCTCCGCCTGCCCTGTCATCCCCCTCGGCACAGCGAGGTCCACAAATCCGCTGCCTGGAAAATGTGCTTCCCAAAACAGTGGAAGTAGTTACCATGGAAATAAAGAAAGGTTTCTCGGCCCAACTCCACCAAAATATTTATTTGCCTCCCAGGGTTTCACAGGCTACTTATTAACAACAGCAACAACAGCAGCGGCAGCAAAACCAGGGAGACACTGGAGCAGGGCTGACAGGTCGGGTTTGGGAAGGACGGCCAGGAATCATTGTGTGCCTGCTGGAGGAGTCACTGCTGTGCAGGATGAGCCCGTGAATCACCCAAGGATTTCAGCTTGTGTCTTGCACACAAACATGCAGGTACAAAGATGTGCTTCGCTGTCCAAAGGCTTGGACAGATCTGCTCACAGAAATCCCAGGTTACACCCCTAGCCAGCTGCAATTTACCCCGGTTCTGGCCTGTCTGGCACCCATCGAGGTAAAACAAATTGTTACCGAGTGCTGCTGCCCGGGACAGAGCTCTGCTTGTGCTCCTAAACACACCTTCACCTCTGCCCCAGCCACCAGTCCCCTCCTGTCTGGGGAAGGATGTGAAGGAATGCTCACAGCCGGGCCCTGGCCAGCTCAAAGCCCAGCAAGGACCACAGCAGCAGCCCAAACCACACCTCCTGAGCTAAGCAGGGATACGAAAGTTGTTTGTGAACAACCCATTTCTGAAATAAGTAGGGAAAACAAAGGAAAACGCCCATAACTGGGAAGATGGTGGAGGTTGGTGGTCCATGAGAGGCACTGTAAGAACATCCTGAATGCGCTGAAGCCTCCCCAAGCTCTTAGCTCAGCATCAGCTCCAGCCCTCCTCAAACTGAGCACCCCACCCCATCCTGCACGTGCTCCTGACACAGAACAAGTGACACAGCTGTTGAATCACCACTGAAACACCTTGGGCTTAGCAGAGGACAGGCAGCATCAGGAGCACACAACCAATGACAAACAGCTTGTGACAGATGCTCAGGTGCAGACAGTCTGTGTGGCACCTGTGTAGCATTGGTAACCCACGTAGGAGCAGTGCAAGGGATGCAGATATTGCAAAGGCCAGGTGGTGCACAAAAATTTATTTCACTTTTAAAACTCGTTACTACTGTAGTCTTTTTTTTCCTAATTAAAGTGACCTTGGTCAGAAACATGGACCCAGATCAAATTCAGATCACTCAGACCCCTAAATGCCCTCAGAGACCTGTTCCATGATACCCAGTTGGAAATGGATTGAATCTGAGCATTTTTACTCATATTGCTGGATCATTTTGGATATTGGACAAAGCCTTCCTCGAGGAAGCAAGAACTGAAGGTAACGGTCTGGTCCTCACTTCCTACCCCCTGCCTGCTGCTCCCATGGAAGGCTGAAACATGGGGCAGCCTGGGCAGTGGGGGTGACCAAATCCCAGCCACCTACAGATGGCACCTCAGGAACCCATTTCATGTACATTGGTCACCTGGAGTTAGTAAAATAGAGTCCTGAACAGAAGATAATGAATGCAGCCCTTCTTTGAAAATACCATATTGGAGGGGAAAAAAAGCAGCCAAGAGAGTGTTTTTCACCTCAGTGAGTCCTGTCCAGATGGGAAGAGCAGCTTTGTGCCCTGTACCAAAAGTACTTGGGGGTGACTCTTTTCTGCACCCAGGTTACCCATATCCAGGAATTTGGGAGTCAGCCTATCACTAACACCCATATCTGGGAGTGTCGTGTCTCATCAAAACTGTCTAGGACATATTTTAGCACACCAGAGCTTCAATTTGGAGACGCTTACACAGAAATACACAGATGGGTATCGGCACAAGATGGAAACACTTCAAAATATATGTGGAGTTCACAGCAAACTTTGCCTTGCTGATCCTTCCCTCATTGGAAGGGCTTGTGAAAGTCCTTAGGGGAATCTGGATTGTGCTGTGCTTGTAGGAGGGAAAGGGGATGCAATTAAAACACAAAGCCACATCTTCTGTAAGGAACAGGCTGCTGGTTTTTTGCAAAGCTCCACCCCAGAGTGCAGCCTGGCACAGGTGGGGTTGCTGCTCCGTGTGTTTCTGGGCTCCCTGCAAAGCCAGCCTGCATTTGAAACACGATTATCCCCAGAATCACTGTGTGTACATCACCCACAGAGGGCTGGACCTGCCCCACTGATGCAGCAGCCAGCAGAAAGGGACACTCCACTGAAATGAGAGCCGCAAGCAAGAGGAGGAGGGAGGAGGATTCCCTCTGCTCTCCCCTGCCCTCAGCAGCCTCTGCACCAAAAGAAGCCCAGGTTCATCTCCCAAAGCCTGAGGGAAATGAATCCTCCAGGGAATTGGTCCAGCAGCCGAGCTCCGAGGGGCTGGAGAGCAGCCCCAGGGGTGGCAGGGCCCGCGCTCCTCCAAGCACACACGCTCTTACGGCCCCAGAGAAAGTTTAATTTGCTGCAACTGTTTCAACAAAGCCAAAGCCCCGGTAATGCTGTTACACACTGAAATCACTCAGTGGCAAAGAGCACGGAGCAGAAAATGCTGTGGGCACAGAGGAGCCCCTTGGCTTTCATCAGCCACCCCGACCGGCCTTGGCACCTGGAGTTTGCAAGGGAGAAGCAAGGAAAGCCTCCAAAAACCCCTGAACCACGCCAGAGCACTTAAAATACATAATGTGCCAAAACAGTCTCTTGATTTAGTACAGGGAGGCTGAAGGGGTAAGAAAATATGGATAAACTCCACATAATGTCCCAGAGAGTGTTTAAAGGAAAGAGGTTAGAATCATAGACTATCCTGAGTTGGAAGAGACCCATGAGGATCATCAAATCCGACTCCTGGCCGTGCACTGACCATCCCAAAGAACCACACCACCACTCCTGAGAATGTTGTCCAAATGCTCCTGGAGCTCTGACAACTTTGAGACTGTGACCACTGCCCTGGGGAGCCTGTTCAGTGCCCCACCACCCTTTTCCTGATATCCAGCCTAACACTGCCTCCCCCCAAGAGAGCGAAGAGCTGATGCTGAGTGTATTTTTTGGCCAAAGAACGAGAATTGCGTGAGGACAAAGAGGTACTTTTGTCACAGTCACATCCTCTGACACCAGGGTCTGGGCACCCTGCCTGGAGTTCTGTACACCCACTCCTCATCCCTCTCACCTGTGCTACACACAGAGCCATCCACATATCCACACACCCACAGGGAAACAGGTTTGGGCTGGCAGGACATCGAGAGCTGCTCCCTTCCCTTTCCCTGCTCCAGCTGTGGCCATTCTGCTCAGCCAAACCACCCCATCCTGCTGGTGCTTCCCATCTGGCCCCTGCCTGACCCACAAAGGTGCCCAGTTTCTATCTGCTCAGATGATGGCTCTCCACCCTTCAGCAGTGTGAATTAACTCTGGACACAGAGTTAATTCACACCAGGTTGCTCTGCTGCACTCTCTGGACACAGATCCACAGATCTGAACCAGTTTAAATCACACTTTCTGCCTTATTCCAACTGGTGGAATTTCTTACACCAGCCTTGCTGCCAAGATCCTGGTATAACTCAGCTCCAGCCAGAAGAATTCATTGGACCAGGACTTCCTGAAGGGGCCAGGGGAACTCCAGTAACTCTGCACCATCCCCACCATCCATCCCTCCCCCTGCATGACACTCCCAGCCAGGCTGAGTCAGCTGTACACAGGCCACATGCTGAATCACAGCAGGAGCTGCTGCGAGCTAAAAACAATCCCGTGGGGATTTTTTTGCTTCTCAGGTTGTTATTCTTAAGCTGCTCACTTCCCCTTCCCAGGTCACCACAAAGCTCCTTGCACACACACCCCCAGCACTGGGGAAGGGACCTGTAAGGGGAGGGTGGTGCTGTCCACCATCACCTGCAGACTTCAGAGACCTGCCAGAGCTTCCCCTTACTGTGCTGGCTGTTGGGGTTTGGAGCAGGCTTTGTGCACACCTCACTTACAGGGTGGTCACAGCCAGCACAGTGTCAACCAGCAGCACCAGAGTCAGCCAGGCAACCAGTCCTCTCAAAGCCCAGCAGCGTGCCAGGGATGTGTGTCAACACCTATTCTGCACTCTGCTTCTCTTTCAGCTGGCAAAGCTGCTACCTCAGTAGGGAGGTGGCCAAGAAAAACAAGCATTACCTTGTGTTCCTGGGCTTGTTTGTCATTATCATGATGCTCTGCTCGAGCTGGGAGGCCGCATTATGCATCATGCTGCCTACTTCCAAATAATAAGCTACATGTGTAAATAGGCTCTGCTATTTCGAGTTGAATAGCTAACAAATGAGCAAACAAAACCTCCCCAGCCTGCCACACTCCTGTTTAACTGATGCAATGGGTGCCTTTATGCATCTGAAGGTGAGGGATCCATCACACTCGCAGTGCGAGCGGCTCCTGCGTCACTGTCACCATCCAAACACCCCGGTGCTGGCTGCAGCCTGCACGGGCATTCTGGAGGGTCAGGCTGGCCCTGCCAGCTCCTCTGTGAGTCTCAGACCTAAAACTGATGTGATACTCCCCCTACATCATCATTATCAGAGTTGCTGTGGAGGCTTGATCTGGATTCAGCTGTGCTGAGTACGTCTCCTCACACTGGGAAGGAAATGTAGGGTGTTGGGAGGGTGTTTGATCCAAGCAGGTGTCCCATGGGACACCCTGGCTCTGGATTAGACCCTGGCAAGGCTCACATAATGAGCCCCTATGAATTTCTGAGCCCTCTCCTACTGCACAGCTTTCCCACTCTATTGAACCCTCTGCAAATGATGTTTCCTTCACCACCGCTCGAACTCCTTTTGTATTCCCTAGTTTTCTTCCATAGTCTGTATTACTATCTATTGCAAGAAGAGTTATTTAAGAACCTTTGGGCTATAATGGGCTTGGCATTACAGGAAAATAAAGCAGCTCTCCAGGAAACTCGTGCTGATTTCAGCCTTCCCATTTACGCTGTGATGCATCACACTGTGCTCTAATGTCTCACTAATCTGCAGCTCAATCTGCTGTTAAACAGGCTCATGATGCAGAAGCCGCTCACCGAGGTTGCTTGATATTCATCTGTTGATTGAATCATTTGCTTCTTGTGATTTGCAAATGCGCCAAAGAGCCAGAAGCCCTTTTTCTTCTAGAAAAGTTAATTGGATCAGCATCCTGCGCTGGCAGGTGGCACCTGCTCCACCCCGGCTTCCACTGGCTCCACCGCGGCAGAGAGGCCACCCAGCAGGATGGGGCGCTGGGACTGAGGACACCACAAGGGACAAATTCCCCAAGAGACCATTATCTGCAAGAATTAAACACCCCTTTTTTTTGCAGCGGCCCCGAGCAGCCCGTGCTGAGATGCTTCTGCCCTGGAGCGATGCCCAGTCCCTTCAGCCTCATTGCAACACAGGTATCCAGCAGCAGGGCTGGTCACCAGCAAACCTTGTTTCTAGACATTCCCTACAATGAATTTGCCCCTCCTTACTTTCATCTTTCTCATTTTTGAGAGCTAAGCTTCACCAGCAGCCCCTTTGGACACATCCCACCTGGTTATCCACAGTTACAGCTACTCCTTTGTAGCCTGCAAATGAAGAGCCTCCAGCACCACTTGGTTTCAGCTGTTTTTTCATACTCCAGCATGCCACATGCCATTTGATATCTTCCTCAATAATTAAGTGGTTGGTGCCATTGTCAAAGGAGCCCAGGATGACATTTCTATGAGATTTCCAAAGAACTGAGGTCCCAAGCCAGGACACATCAGGCACCAGGCCTGCAGGGCTGGTGATTATCTGGCTGTAAATAACCCCTCAGAATATATGGTTTATTGTGGTGATAACACACATTTTGTAGGTTACATAAATTGGAGCAATCCTGCTGACAGAGGAAAAATAGTGGTGTGTGTGATGGTTTCCTCTGGTTGCTAGGAAATAGAGTTAGTGCTGGGTCCTTACATGCCTCGGTGCACACCCGTGACAGATGATGGATTCAGCACATGTGTGCAGCCCAGCCTGTTAGCAAGCCCTGACTGAGGGGAAGGCAGCAACGCAGTGACAGCAAGATCCATTTAACCAAAATATATGCATTTTTCATTAAGAGAACTACATTTGTTTGCCCAAGGCATTTAGGGAAATATAAGCAAAGAGTAAAGTTAGATCTGAAGAGACAGGTGGCCCATGCAGGCAAACCCAGAGCAGCCACACAGATGCACAGGATGGGCTGTGGTAAGGATTTTAACACCTGTCCAAAGCCCTAATGTGAACAAGCTGTGATTTTTCAAAAGTGAGCTTTTATATCACTGCAAAGCCCACAGAGCCCAAAGGTCCCTCCCTGCCACGGGGGCTCAGCTGTAAGGTTCCTTCCCCTTCCCCTCTCCTTGGTATGTGGGGTTATATTCTGTTGCATCAAGAAGCTGAGCCTGGTTTCTGCTTCTGCAAATGTTTGCTAAAGCAGATTGCAGTTTGTTCTATTGGTCTCATGCTCCAATTTGCTTGAAATAGCACAGCACTCGGTCAAAGGGCATGGAAAGTGGCCAGAACCTTCTTCTTTGAATATTTGTGCATATAAATAAATATATATATACCGGCACACATGCACATAGACACTGTTAGGTCAGCTAATCTCTCCCCCTCCCTCTAGACAGGCACAGATTTACCACCCAATCCAAAGGTGCACCTCTAACCTGTTTTTCACTAAAGCTCAATTATAAAGACAACATTAAACCATGCAGCATAAAACAAGGAAAGCAACTGGCACGATTACAGCTATGCCCTGTCCACAGAGAGGGGATTTCATCCACAGCCAAGGGAGCTGATCTGGCTTCTGGTGTTGTTATTGCTGATATTACAGTGCTGTCCCATCAGGACAGCTCTGTGACCAGCTGCTCTGCAGGCACAGTGCTGGCCTTTGCTTCCTGGAGTGATTAAATTCTCCTAAGAGATGTTCCTAGAGCGATCCAGTCTGTCTTTACTGCTCTCACCAAAACAAATGGGACATCCTCTGCCAAATTCAGCAAAGCAATGTCAGAGGAAATAAAACAGAGCTAGCAGGGTTGCAGACTCCTTATAATTAACTATTTGGCACAGACCAATGGCCTTTTCTTCAGGAGAATCCTAAGGATTTGCCAGAGTGTGAACATACAGGTGTTCCCTGAGTTTTGGGTGCTCTTTGGTGCAAAAGTCCTTGGTTTTGGAAGCTGCCAGGGCAGGCACTGCCCCACGTGCAGGATGCAGCAGCTAAAGGCTGTGTTTGGGCTGGGATGGAGGCAGAGGATGGTTAAATGCTCTCTTCCCCAGCTCCAGAGGGTTTCTCTAGCTCATCCCCAGCCAGCACTGGGGTGGGATCTCCTGAGCCCCGTGTTGGGCTGGTGCTGCCAGTGGGACTCAGCCCCACGCCAGCCCGACCAGCCACATGCTGGGAGGCAGGAGCAGAGCCCATTTCTGCAGCCTGATAAAAATGTCATTTAATCCCAGCCACACAACGCTTCCCTAAGCCTTTGAAAGGCCTGCTAATCCTTGATTTACCCTCAAATCTTGAAACTCTCTTAAAGAATGAAGGAGGAGCTTTGTCTATTGAGTGCCTCTGTGCCTAATGAGGTTATTAAGGCATATTAGCATGCACAGAAGAACATACCCTCCTGACTTTGGCACAGCAGAGTTCAGGGCTTTTGTCTCCCTTAATCCAAGTCCTCCTGCTCTGCTGCTGCTCCAGCTCTCAGTGCCATGAGTTTGTCCCTGCTTTTGGCAGAGGTGGCCATCACTTCAGTCCAACAGCAGGGGAGAGTTCCCTAATCCAGCTCCAAGTGGTGCTTTTGTTGTTATCCCTGCAGATGTTTCTGAAGAGCACACCATGCCTTTTCCTACATGGCTGGAAGACTAAAGAGGTCCCCACATGTATATCCTGGGGTCTATCATCTGATACAGAAATTGATTTAATTTTTGCTTCAAGCAGAAACCATTCTGTTTGCACAGAAAGGATGTTGGTTTTGTGTATGGACACACGTCAACCCAGCAGCCCTAAACCCTTCAGCAAAGCAAAGTCACCTCCTCTAACACAGAGGATACAAAAATCTGAGTCCTGCCCAGCTTTGGGACAGGAGGACAACACAGATCCACGTTTCTGGCCTGCCTCCATTTCCCACCACAGCCATATGGGAAAGGGAACGTGCTTAAATAGCTGGGGGCTCAAAGCAAGCTTCTGCTCTCAGCTGAAGTGACATTTCATTTCCCCAGGATGCACTTCTAAGGAACAGAACCTTTGCCAATGTTATGCCTTATAATGCAGTGATTTTCATAACAGCCCAACATGGTTCATCAGCATGTGATCTGGCATGGCATCAGCATTCCCCTAAACCACCCAAACAGGCTGCAAGAGGTGCAGGAGAGAACAGGCACGGGGTCTGGTTGGGCTTCCAAGCAATCCTTGCAGCAGCCTCAGTGCAGCTCAGCCCGTGCACCTCGCTCAGAGAGAAACTCACATGTGGCTCTGCTGGCTTAATGGTTGGACTCAGTGATCTCAGAGGTTTTTACATCAATCTTACATCAACCTTAGTGATTCTGTGGTCCCTTCCTGCCTTGGACCAGAACTGAGGAGCCTCACCTCAGCTCCCCACCCGCAGTGCTGTGGGCTGCAGGCTCACCTCCCCAGCAAGCCTGGGACCATCCCATAGCAAAAGGATTTGCTTCATTTTCACCACGAAACTTGACAGCCTGCACTTATCTCTATTTACAGAGACCATGGTTGAGCAGCTACCTAAAAATTCAAGTTAGCAGCCTTAAATAATTTCACCATTAAGAAGGAAAATGAGGGCTGCAACACAGACTTCCCCAGAGAGCTGGGTCCCCTCAGTGAAGCCCCTTTAAGGTGCTGCCAGAGGTGCCATCCCACTAACATCATCTCCTGGCAAAGCCTATTTGGGATGTTCCTATGCACCAAAAACAGAGACAAATTTTCTTCTCTTTTTCAAGAATTCAGCTCATTTCAGTGATGTGATTAACAGAGCAAGTTGCAGGGACACGAATGGATGGGGTGGGAAGGTGTGGGCAGGCTGAGGGAGCAGGCAGCGTCCCCGGAGCAATCCCTCCTGCAGCAATTCCTGCAGCCAGGAGGCATCACTGCCACCGCAGCCCCTTCACACACACCCCGCCCTCCACCGCTCCTGCTCCTGCCCTGGGAGGGCGTTTTGGGATGCAGGAGAAGGAAACCAGCTGCAAGGCTTCCTGCAATCAAATCCTTGCTCCTTACCATACAACTGGATTGTTTTTGAGCCAGGTGAGTCCCCAGCTCAGCTGGATTTTGTAGCAGCAAGGGAGGGTGAGGTGGAACCCGCACCTGAGGTATCAGCTCCTCAGGAGAAGCATCCTCAGGAGCAAGAGCAAAATCCCAACATTCTAACCCCCATCCTTGGCTTTACAAGAGCTGGAACGTGCTATCCAGCACAGTTTGGCACAAAGCCCCACGAAGGCTTGAGCAACTGGGAGACAACACTCCCTGAGGGAATGAGGAGCTTTAACTTTTGCAGCACAGCAAGCATGCAAGCCCAGGATCTCCAGGGAATAAGTAAGATATGTCATTTCATCACTGTTCTTGGAACCAAGACAAAAAAACCAAAGGAAAACAAAACAGAGCACCCCCTGGGATCCATAAAGAGGAAACTAAAAATATGATAAATAGGCTGGATCATTATTTTCTGAAGATGACATATTGCAGCTCATGTTATATATCTAGATTCCTATTGTCACTAAGGATAAAAATTTTGGCACGAAGTGAGTCAAAGAGAAAAATTTAGTTTCTGCCATTCCACAAACTAAAAAATACTGGTAAAGAGCCATCTACTAAAAATATAACCCAGAAACTCCAGCCCTCTAGGACAAGAGAGGAAGAGGACACCACCAGCTTTCTTTGGCAACAGCAGGCAAAGGGTTAAGCAAAGATGTAATTCATCAAGTTAGCTTGAGCACTAGGAGAAGCTAAGAGAATTACAAGATCAGAAAATAATTGCAAAGTGTGTAAAGATAATCATAAATCCAAGGGAAATAATACAGGCTAACAAATGCTCAGGAGATTACGCTGGAACACCTTCTGGTTTTGTAATCAGGCAGGAAGAATGGTCGGGTACCCACTGCAGCAGCTTATCTCCTGCAGAGGGGGACACTGTGGCCTGCACTGGGATTTACCCACGGAGAAAAAACTCCCAGAGGAATCTGGAGATAAAGCCGAAGAGTGGAAAGCTGAGTAATATTAAAAATAAATTCGGAGGAGGCAGAAAGCTGGGATCTTTCATGCAGTTTTAAAGGCACAACAGCATAACAAGAGCAGCAGGTGACAGAGATGGGAACCCCTTCCTCTAGAGCTGCTTGGCACCAGGCGTGAAATCTTCAATTTCAGATATTGGGGAGGAACCTATACATTAGCACATTGTGACAAGATTCCACTGCCCTGCTGGCTTTCCCAGAAAATAGGGGTCACAGAGCCAGCCTGTACTCAGAGCTGGGGAATTTCTCCTCATTTTCTTCCTGACTCTGCTAAGTCATCTTCTAGCAAAGTCTCTCTTGGTAAAACTGCTGCTCTTTTAACTCTTGAAACCCTGAAATGAGACTGGGAAGATTATGAATTTGTGGGTTTTTTTAGTCCCTAAGGCTTAAAGCATTTTACTGCTCCTTCACATCACCACTCAAGGGGAAGCAAGTGGACTGGGGCAGAGGTGGCAGGATGCCCAGGGGCAGCTGGCCAGTTCCTTCTCATCCTGCCCCAGATTTCACATGGGCTCTTGAGAGATCTGCTGAACATCCAGGAACACGTAACCTCTCAAAACCTGAGATTTTAGCATCACTGAATGGTAAAATGAGGGGTTTGGTTTACATCAAGCAGAGATTGGAGTGCACAGGCTTGGTGCTGCACATGGAGGTCTGTAGTGCATCATGAAAAAGCCTGTTCAGAATGGTTTGGTGTTTTTCCTAGTTCCAACAGCTCTGAGCGCATGATCTCCTACCAGAACCTGCACACGAGCACAGCCAGGGAACCAAACCAGCAGGACAGAGCAACCTCAGGTGAGCATTTCAGCCACCCCCAAACACCTCTCAGGTCTGTCCACGTGTGTCCACAGACACACAGCAGGTCCAGGGGAGCTCAGAGATGCCAACACCACGTGCTCAGCTGCTTACACAGATGGGGAGGAATAAACCTGTAAAACCACCTTTTTCTCTCTGTTCTGGTGGTTTTGAAACTTTGCTTTGCCTGACCCACGCATTTCAAAAAGACACTTGGCTAAATACCCACAAAATCCATTTCTTTGATTTCCCCAGACCACCACCAGATGCCTGCCAAGGGTGATGGGGATACACAGAACACATTCCCCTCACATTCCTCTCACAGGACTCAAACCACGTGTTTTGAGTGAGAGAAAAACCATTTGAGAGTGGGATTCCCTATGGAGACCTTTGGATGCCAAACCAGGACACCCTCACAGGTCTCCACAGGAAATCTCATCCTCAAATGTTTTTTTCTCACCCAAAACACGTGGTTTGAGTCCTGTGGTGAGAACACGAGGGAAGTCACAGACCCACTGCAGGCTCAGTCCATCCTGGACATGCTGCACAGCCTTGTGTGCATATTTTGGAAAATATTCCTTGAGTTACAAAATGCCTTGGACTTGCAACTTTGTCTTGGGCAGGAATGGAGTGCCATCAAACACAGGATAACCCTCAAAGTAAAAGTTTTCAGCACAGTTGGGTGGAAAGGAACAAAGGGGAAGAAAAAGAAATAGCCAGCTTCTAAAGTAGCTCCTCTTTTCAGCCTTCTCCTCCTGCACATTTGAATCAGCCCCTATTCACCCTGAAATCCCAGATTTTAGGAAGACAAATGTACTACACCAAGCCTCGAGCAGGCTCAAGTCAAATTTAATCTGTTAAGTCTTAAAAAAACAAAAAAAACCACCACCAAAAAAAAAATCTAACCCAAAACCAACCCGAGTAGGACTCTTGCATTGAATCTAACGCCTGGATAAATCCTTGTGGAACACCAAGGGAATAAAAAGGCAGAGCAAGATGTCTATCTCTTCACTTCACAGCAAAACCACAGCCACAATTCACACTGCAGAGCCTTTCAGATGATAAATACTGATCCATCCTTCATTGGAAAAACATGGACCTGCAATTTCCACGGGAGTTCCTTTCCAACAGTACGGCCCCATCCCGTCTTGAAATACATTTTCCCCTAATTGTACCCATAAAATAAGGATTTGCTCCCTACATAATTAATTGATAGCTATCTATTTCTGGATGATGACCTCACCTTATTTATGTAGGAAAATTTCCAGAGGGTTCCAAAGGCACACACAGAAAGGTACCCACCTCCCCCAAATTGTTCCCAGACTTCTCCGGTCTGAACGCATTTATTTGCAATAATGATCGTGGCTTTATGCGAGCAGATGGGCAGTCCCTGAGAGGATGATTTGTTTCCCCTCTTTCCTGACTTCATGACGTATTTTATGATTTCAGCAGGTCAGTGGCTGCCATGTGTTTCTCTCTAATCTGCGAGCGCTTTTCGTTTGCCTCATTCTTGGCAGCCGCCGTATTTACCAAAGAGATCAGACACGGACAGATGATGGCACAGATCCAGGCTCCTCGAGAGTTCAGCACTTGGATGTTGGCAGCAAATAAAGATATATGGGTTGCTGTTGTTGGTTCAAGCTTACAGGGGCTTTTTCCCTCACTATATTTCAGTTTATATGTGCACATATATATATAGACAGACATGTGTGTGTGTGTGTCTGCACACATGTGTTTTTAAATTCTCTCTGCAATACCCTGGACCAGATAGAATACAGATGAGCTGTTATACAAAGAACAATAGATATCAACTAGATTACTATCCACTCCTTCTTTTCTTTTTTCCTCTTCCTTTTTTCCCTTGTTTTGGTTTTTTTTTTTAAGGCCTGGGTTGTTATAAATGCTCCATGCCCATTAACCTCTGAACCTCACTGATGATATCTCTTCTGAGCTAAATTGCCTGTATTTCCAGACGTTTGTTTGTTCAATTGGAGGTCTATTGGCAGAGGGAGGGGGAGGACAGCCCATCCCTGAATAGGTCTCATGGATTATAAATGAAAATTCTTTCTCTTCTTGTAAGATGATGCTTTGAGACCTGTAGCAAAGGGACAGCTTGAGTTTACAAGCCCACAGGCGGGAGTCAATAGCAGAAAGTTAATCACAGTGATAACAAAAATATCCCAGCAGCACGGTGGGAGCAATGGATCCATCCCTGTAGGTGTGTCCTACCCAGAAAAACCTCTGACCTGCTGAGAGGGGCTGGGACACTGCCCTGCAGTGCCACAGAAGGAAACAGAGTCCCTGGAATGGGCCAGAATGGGGACACTGACAGAGGTGGGGCAGTGGGACAGCTGCAGGTGCAGTGAGTGCTTCCAGGGCTTTTGCTCCCATTATTGCCCAGAAATGAGAAACCTCTTCCTCCTACAGGCTCTGTCCTTTGGATGGCTCTGCACAGAGTTCAGCCACCAAACTACCAAAGGTGAAAGCCCCGGGGCTGTCAGTAGCTCCCAAACAGCCTCCAGCAGGACCTACCATGCAGTTTCTTAGTAAACATGGCCTTAGGACTTCCAGGTGGCCTAGCAGCTCATTGGAAACATGCTGAACAGCATTTCCAGTATCCCAGCTTTAAAATAAAACCTTGGAAGCAGCAAGTGTGCTGGCACTCCCAATACAGATTTCCTGCCTTCGTTACTGTTACATATATTTAAACTTTTAGTTCCAAAATAACATTTTACTTCCATACATCATTACATTCATTTAAGAATGGCTTCCATCTGAGCTGTCCTGGGGCCAGTTCCTGAGTCTTGCCCGCTCACCATGGGTGTGGGTCTCTGAATGCTGTGGACACTGGGAACAGGACTGTTTTCCCAGACCCTCTGGCAAGTCACCCTTTACATGGAGGGCATCCTCCACCAGCCACTGGTGAGTTATGGAGACTATCCCCAGCTTTCTGATCCTATCTCCTGCTTCACTCTCTTCCCTGGGAACAGCTCTGGACAAGCCTTCCAGATGAGATACTCATGGATAATTTGGGGGGTTTTCTGCCTGGGGTTTGTCACACCCTGCTGTGACCCATAGCAGAGGCTTCCCAGGTAATTTCCATGCCCTGGTTATAGTTCCCATCTCCTCCTCTGGATCAGCCAGTGGGCCAGAGCCCAGAGCTGCAATGAAAAGTGTGGGTTTTGTGCCCCCTACAAATGCATGTACAACCTGCTGTCCTGTGCAGCTGCAGCAGCAGCAGGGACAATCACCTTCCCAGAAAGGAATTCAACAGTCTGGGGTGGGGTTTTCCATAGCAAGGGACAGGAAGCTCCAACAATCCATGGTTTTCCAGATCATTCATGATTTTCCTGCTTTTTCAGTAAGAACCCCTGATCTCCATGGCAACCCTCACAAGCTTTGGTACGTGTTTTTTTTTTTGCTTATGTGGAGCACTGTTCCCACTTGGCGGGATGACCAAGCTCCCCAAAGAGCCAACAGAAAGTTCCCAGCACAAACACTTCACCCTCTCCATCCCCCTGTGCTGGACATGCATCTGCACATTTCCTTGGATGGGATCACCAGGATTTACCCTGCTGTCAGCTCCCCATCCAAGGGCTCCTTTTAAACTTGGCCATGGCTTCTATTTTAATCCCACACAGAGATTTTTGGAAACACTTACTAAACCATTAACACATTTATATGAAAGGAAAGATGGTGATGAACATTTCCCCTCCCCCCCACATCCCATCCTTTCTTTTTGTGTCAATTTTTTGGCTCGGGGGCTGCAGCAGAACGTGGTTACAGCCATGCATACAACTCCAGTGGGTGTGAATTCCTGCACGGCATAAACTCGAGTTACCTCTCCCTTGTTTTGCCCTTCCTCCATCTCTAGCCACACTGTTCCACCAACACTCCTGTGCTGGTAATAAGATGAACATCACGAGCTTTACCCAAAGCTCAGAGGCCAACGTGAGAACTTCACCTGGGTTTTTTTAACAGCCTGTGTTAAGGGTTCATTAAGACAGTTGATTTGCCTGGTCTGGCCCGGATGTGTCTCCTTTCCACACTTTTTGAGATGTTTCCATAAGCAAGAATGACTTCCAATATAAATTAAAGCAGCAGCAATTAGTGCATTTATTTATTTTACTGTAATTCACACCATGGCCCTAGCAGCGTCTGATGGCCGAGGTGCAGAATAAACAAACAAAATCCACTTAAGCTATCTTAAATTTCTCCCATATGATGGGTCAGAGGAAAATCAAGGCTGCTGGGGGATCTCTGGCCACATGAGATCCTGTGTGCAAACATGCAACCACCAGGGCTGCAAATTAGCACAGAGGAGAGGGCTGGAGAGTGATGCTAAGGAGGCCCAGCAGCTCGGAGCTGGGGAGGAGACCCTGCCACAAAGAGCCTTTTCCTGGCTGAAAACTCCTTCTGACTTCTTTTCCAGCTGCATGCTTTTCTTCCCTGCACTGAAGTCTCGTTTGACACTTCCCAGCACTCGTCAAGGAGCTGCATTCACAGTGGAGATGGCACCCATGACCAAGGAGTCACAGCCATGAACCAGAAGTCTGCAAAGGAGGGCGTGGTGTGAGGTTCTGCCCAGAACAGGAGCACCAGTGTTTCTTTGGGTAAAGATGACTCTGAATATATCCCACATCTGGCCAAGGATGCCAAATTTACCACCTGTGAACTTGGAACAACGAAGTTATGCTGCCTCCAGGTGGGGTTTGACCTTCTTTTGATTTTGTGGGCACATAGAAGTTTCCCAGTAGAGGTTCAGGCATCACTGGGGACTGGATTCCCAACAACAGTGTTGCATCACTTAGCTGCCTTTCATAGCTTAGAGTTCCCCCAGGTCCTGCTGGACGTGGAGCTGGGGCAGGCTCAGACCTCTGCCTCCATTGCAAAAGCCTGGCTTTTCTGGGACTTCTGTCCACAAAGGAAACATCTGACAAAACAGTATCTACCCACAGCTCTTGATATTAGCACTTGCCTGAGATGTCATTACACTGCTATTTTCAGGAGAGACACATCACACTCAAAAGTATCACAGATGTTCATGCAAGACAAAAACCATAACTCTGACCTGAAAGATTCACCCAAATAGTCTCTTACAGTTCTGAGGCATCTTTGTTGCATCCAATTTGCCCCCTTGAATTTGATGTATATTAACAGGAGAGTGGGAAGAGATGTTTCCATATAAAGCCTCTTCTACTTCCTCTGCTTCCTTCAGGGAAGAGTCTAAGCCTTGCTGAGACAGCAGAGCCATCAGGATAGGGCAGGCAGCAAGTTACCACCCTCCCTATGAGTCTGCATAAAACAGCAGAGAAAACCAATATACAGATTAAAAACTCAAGGCCTTTCCCTTGACTTACAGTGGCTACAAGAATAAATGAACACCAGCTTTCAATATCTGTCGTTTGCTCCTGGCCCTGGAGGGCCTGGACTCCCACCTGCATCTTCTGAAAAGCTACTCCCATGCTGTTACACTGGGTGCTGCATGGCTTCCCACCTTCCCCAAGACCTGTTCCCTGACAATGGCTGAAATTTCACATGTGCCAAGGATCCCCAGAGCTGCACAGGCAAGGAAGGACCATTCCAGAAGCTGAACTCCGAGGAAGAGGTGTAAAGCTAAGGGCCACACAAGAACGTGTTGCTTCTTCAGGCTTGAGGGGTTGAGAGATGGGTGAGCCAATGTCAGCTGGAGATCAGCTCTGTTTAGATGAGAGTCAGCAAAGCAGCCAGCAAGTGCTGCTGCAGGCACGGCCGAGGCTTGAGGGGCATGGCACAACTCTCAGGCACAAAGAGCCAGGTTTGCCCCAGTGCTCAGGCAGAGACACGTGGGAGATGGGTCTGTGTGGCCCCGGGTCATGGGAAGAAATCTCATGGGCTGCAGAACAAAGACAAGGGCTGGGTTTTGGAGGTGGAAGCCCTGGGTGTGTTCCCACCAGCTCCAGGTGGTCACCACACGAGCGAGGCAAACGCGCCTGCGAGCGGAGCGATGACAGGGCCACAGCCACGAGCAATTCTCTCCAAGATGCACTTAGGCATCTGCTCTAGATTAACGTTGTTTTACTTAAAATGAGCATTGGGAGATATTTAAGCAGGTAAGTGGCTGCGCCTGAGGATAAGGAGAGGCACTGGAAAGCAGATGTGGAGACACTTGACAAGCTGGATGAAGTCAGTGCGAGATAAACACCAGAGCACTCTGTGGGCTGTGTCACAAAGAGCAGCAGTGGCCCAGCTCAGCAGCACAGGATACAATCATTGCAATAAAATGCTGACTAGTGAGAACTGAGAGAGTTTTGAAGAACTGCAATAAAAAGGCTGAACGTTGTTGGGCTGCTTCAGCTAGAAACTGTGAACCCCAGGTTTTATCACTTGGAAAGGAGAGTCCTTTGTTTTTGTGGCAGGATAACAGTGCACATGACTTGTTTCTCTGTAGTTAAGAGACATTTTCCAGCCCAGGCTGGCTGGGAAGGGGTCATGAGCCAATGTACTCAGCCCGTGCTTCCATCAGTGCTCTGCAATATCTGAGTTTATTTCTAAAGCCCTGTTTAAAAAGCCCAAATTAACAACTACAGCATTCAATCTTAGATAATACCCAAAAACGACCAATAACTGTGCAAATAAATGAACCAGACTCAGGTAGGGGAGGGGACAGCTTCAAAGACTGAGTGGTGGACACATGCAAACACCTAATAAATATGACAAAAAACCCATTAGACCAAGAGAAGCAGACTTGACCTTGAGGCAGAGGAGGAAGCCACTCACATGTCTGAAGCAAAGGGGATGTCAAAGCAGGAGAGGGCCAGCACTGAGCAGTGACAGAGGCAGGGCAGCAGCAGAGCTTGTCCTCAAAGCCCAGAGCAGGTTTGTTCCTCTGGAGAGCCCAGCCAGAAGCCATCACTTCTCTTGCCCAGCGGTGTGCAGACAGGCAAAGCCTCAAATTTTTGTCCAAGCCAGAGCTTCAGCCTGGTGAGCTCAGCACAAGGGGATGGCTCTGGGCCCACAGAAAGTCTCACAGGATGGTTTGGGTTGGAAGGGCCATTAATGATCTCCTTGTTTCAATACCTCAGTCACGGGTGGGGACAGCTTTCACTAGACCAGGCTGCTCAGAGTCCCCTCAGTCCCCATCACCATCTCCTCCCTAAATGCACCCTGTCCAACCCAACCCTGCAAGCACACCTTGAGCCAGCAACTGCAGTGACAGTGAGCAGCTCCTGCACAGTCCCCTAGTGCCAGTTTTCTAATTTCCCCAGCCTGAACCACAGGACGTGGATGACAATCCCAGCCTGCTCTTCCCAGAGGCCAGAGCACAGGGATTTCACATACATGTCCTAGTTCAGGCTTTCCTCTCATTTCTCTAAGAGACTTAATGCCTCCAATGCTTGGATTCCAGGGTTTTAATGGGTTTAGCTCTGTTTCCCCCTTTCCTGCTCTGCATCTAATACTTCAGCCCATAAATCTCTGCAAGCACACAGCACAAAAACAGATAAGGAAAGCCGAAGAGCCATAAAATATGCTGGAAAGAACCAACATAAAATCCACCCAATACAGGGTTTATAACCAAGGGAAGAAGAGGCAAAGAAACCAGATTAAGCATTGCTGTCAGTTTAAGTAAGGGGCAGAAAAGGTGCCATATGATAGCTTAATTAAGCCACAATAGATCTTAATCAATGATAATCACTCTGCTGATGGAAAAGCTTCAGAAGAGCAGGTGAAAACAGGACAAGCCAAGTTTGGGACATTTTCTGCAAATATGGTGTTGTACTAATAGCATAGATTCCTCCCTCATCAGCTCCCACATCCCTGTACACCTCTCCTCCACCAGGGATGAACATTTAGAAGAGGTTTGATGAGCCCAGCTCCTTTTAGGGTTTTGTAAATGCCCATCCCACCAAGCATCCCCTGGTACAGCGTGCAAGCAAAACCTCACAGCGCATCGCCCTCGGCATCTGTGCAATGATGACACAATTAACATGAATAACTATTCCACTCCATAGATTTAGCCCTTTTCCTCTGGGTAATTATGATCTTCCTTCCCCTCCCCAACACTCATTTCAAATCCTCAAGGGTAATATGCAGTCAGCTGATTTTACATTTATCTCGGTTCTATTTGTTTGACACATTTCAAGCAAGCTCCACAAAGCCAAAACCTCCTGCTCGTTAATAACATTCACATCACCTCCTTCTTAGCTCCTTTAACATGCTGCTTTTATTTGGTCTAATTGCAGCTCTCAGCGTGATTAATCACAACATTTTTGCGGGGAGCTGGGGAATTTGATATCCCTGTCCTCATATGGATCTGATCACAGTCATGCTGAGAGTCCAGGCACACTTCCTGCAGTCTTAATATAAAACCTCAGTGTCAAACAGCCCTCCCTGGCCACTGCACACTAATTACCAGTGCTGCCATATTCACCCAGGTCCCAAACGTGGGTAAAAGAGTGAAGGTGGGTAATGTGATCCCACCCTGGGAAATAAAGTTTTCCTCTTACAAAGGTCTCCTTGCAGGTAAGCTCCCTTCTCAATTAAACCTCCAGACCTTCACCATTTACCACGTAGATCATAGAATCATTTGGGTTGGAGACCCTTAAGACTATCAAGTCCAATAGTAAAAAGTTAGCAGGGAGGTTGGAAGTTTACAGAACTGAAATTACACCCAGGAAGACCCTCAGTTCGAGGGGCTGAGTCTCTCTGGAGAAAGATGCAGAGATGGTAAAAGGCACAATGGAGAACAAGCTCAGAATTCATCTGAGTTTTTCTTACTTGCAGAACCAAAACCACCCAACCACCAAAACTCCTCAAACCCAAGTCTGATTCTTGCAACAGTTACAGCTTTGATTTTTTTTTTTTTTTCATTTTGCAGCGCTACTGATGAAAAGTTTCTAAATCAACAATCATGGAATATTGTCTCTTTTAGAACTCAGTGGCAAAGCTCCCATGGATTTTAAAGAAACATGAAGACCATTGGTGTATGTTTCTGAAGCATCATCTGGAGGTCACACAATAATATCTGATGGTGACGCGACCTTGCCTCCCACTGGCAGGAGCAGCAGGACTGGTTTGCTTCTCCCCTGGAGGCTTAACCTTTCCCAGTTCACCACTGATGTAGTGTCTCACCCACTTTCCACCTTACAAATCCCTCTTCCTGCCCCAAAATCAGCTGGGAAAAGGCCCAGGCTGTTTCCCAGGAGCGAACTTTCCTTTCCTTCCCCCTTCCTCCCACCAAGGCAGACTGTCAGACCAGATGAAAATCACACGGACACCAACAGCCTCCCCTACCCACTGCCCTCCCAGGCTGCATATTCTCCACATCATTTGCTTTGTAAAGCCCTTTAATTAATCGGGAAAGGCCCAGTGATTATCACCTACTCAGAAAACACTATTTGAAAGCAGGGAATTAACTGCAGGCTCCAGCTCTAACCCAGAGTTTCATCTTTTTCCCCATGATCTCCTACAAGTGCTATTCCCCTTTCGGTGCTAGACCAGATGTTATCACTTGGACGCTGAAAGGCTGAGAAAGCCAAGAGCTAAACATTGAGGGATTGAGGATGGTGTGTGAAGGGGGAAAAGACCTTTTGACAAGAGGCAGGAGATAAAGCAGGTCGTGTATCCCATATCACACACGTGGAGGGGCTCTGGGGCTACAAGAGCGGGGATTCCACAGGCAGGGAGCTGTGAACTCCATGGATGGAGCTGCCTGGTCACCCACGTACCATGAAACATCCCTGCTCCAGCCAGCAATCACTGACAGGGTGAAACCTGCACGACCACACCAGCAGAAGGTGATAAGGGTGTGATGACAGGATGTGATGCCCCTAAAATCCTCCACCTAAAATCTCTGGTTGTTTACCGAGCATTTTTCGCACACGCACATCTGCAAGTCTCTGTAGCCCTGACAACAGGCTGCACACAGAAGGGTGGTTCTGGGTATAGGGTATTCACCCAGCAAAGGCCTCCCAAAGGAAAATGGGAATACAGGCTCTGAAAAGCCCCCAGAGCACAGGGCAGCCCTGCCAAAACCAACACCTCACAATTTCATGCTTTTCTCAGCTCGTCTCTGTGCCGATGCCTTTTCCAGGTGCCCAGATCCCAAACTCCTCCCCATCCCCACCGGTGCTTGAACTGTGACAAGCAGCCCTGGAAAAGCATTGCTGCTCTGGAATCACATTGTTTTGTTCGTGTTTGAGTTCTTCATGGAAAAAAATACTTTATTGCCCCGAATATTTTTAAAACTCCATCTAAGTCACCATCAGCATTCGAAAATACTTTTAAATTGCATCTACACAGGTACACACTGTCATGCTCTGGGACCATTACTTGGAGAAATGCAAGCTGTATGGATTCTGACTCATTTCTACCAAAATAAATCCAAAATATCTACAAATATGACAATCAACATTGGCTGACTGCGATGAATAAAGAGATCTGCAATTGCAATTTATTATCCAACCATACTCTTCCTCCAAGCTGCTCAGGGACAGCAGGAGCCAGAGATCTTCTGTTGATGCAGGTGATCCAGAGGGGTTAATGGAAGTTTTTGCATTCACACAGAGCACTACAGGTTGGTGTCTGCACAAGCTTGTCTCACCATCCACATCACTCACAGCAAAAAGCCACACTCAGAGCAGAGGGGGAGAATCAGCCAAGGCTGGGAGCTTTTCCCCTGCCGTAACGCTATGCTCTGCACAGAAAATCTATCAAAGCACCCGCCCGAGCAGCCTGTTCCAGCTTTTAATGTGCTTAATATAGACTTCTGAGGAGTCTCTTCAGTTCAGACACAGCTAACTCGAGAGCCCAGCGTGAGCGTTACACACAGCCAGCTTTGGATCTCTGCAGTAGGCAGGGAGCAGTGCAGGGCACAGCTGCCAGGCAAGCCCCGTGTCTGCCACCTCCCCAAAGGGCTCTGTCCCCAAAGGCTCCCCTGGCCCCGGAGGGAGGGACACACCTGTAGGTACACAGCGTGCCCTTGCCCCTGGCACACACCCCACACCCCTTTCTGCTGATTTATTCCCCTCTAATAACTCAGTCAAGCGCATTCTTGGGTGAGTTGTGCCTGGAAAAGAACACAAAGCTGGCAGCAGAAGGGACAGCCCTTACAGCTCAGTGATGGCAGATTTGGCACCAGGTGCTTTGCACTGCATGCTGCTGTTCAAACAGCTTAAACACATCCCAAGGAGACACCAGGAACCATCCTTCCCTGCTAAATAGCGGGGCCAGAGCAGACACAGATCACTGAGAGCATTTCCTCATGGAAATGCACAGACCACACACCGCATTTAGCCTTCTTCAGCTCAGCACGAAAAGAACCCAAACAAAACACCCAACACCTCCTTCCTCAGCAGCAGCAACCAGCCCACAGGGCTTCTGGCAGATTTGGGACAAGGAAACCCATGAGCAGCGGCTGTGTTTCTCACTGCTGGAAATGTGCACCATGCCCAGGGTGACACCAGCATCAGATGAAGTCACTTGTGACAGGAAAGGGGAACGGCGAAGGCAGCGGAGTACACACGACTCTCTGAGCACCACTGTGGTGGAAACAGGCTGTTATGCCCTGTCCCAGCACACTCAGGGATTCCTGGGGTTTTATGAAACACAGGGATGCAGATTGTGTTGCTAGGAGCAGGAAGATGAGAAGGAACTCCCGCAACAAATGGACTGCTCAAACCAAAACTCTCCGGTTTTTCTGCACACGTCAGAACTTTACCAAGCAGCGAAACCTCCGGCTCTTTTACACCAGCTGGGCCCAGCATTTTAACTGGGGTCCCGTGGGAGCTGGTATTGTTTGCTCCATCCTGGCCCACGTTCAGACCCTCCATCCACCATGACTCACCTCCCTCCTCCTCTCTTCCTGGCGAGTTCAAGGGAAGTTTTATCTTCCCAGCGATTGGAGCATCAGGCAGTCCCTTCTGTGCAGCTTCTCTTATCAGTAGCCCATTTCCTAAAAAACAAGAAAGAGGGGTGGGGGGGGAAGGAAAAAACCCATCAGCAAACTGCAATCTGGTTGTTCTCCCTTGTCCTTAAAATATTAACTCGACATTGACACACGGGAGTACTTGCTGCATGAAACCTGCTGCGATTGGGGATAACCGGGACATTACAGAGGGCCATGAATCAACTCAACTGCAGAGCCTGCGAGTCCTTTTGCTAGGCAGGAGTGAAATATGCTCCCTTACAACCAAGTGACCATTTCCGTATTTTTTCCAGTTATCTCCAGAACATTTATTAGATTGGGGGTTTTATTTATGGACTCTGAAGCTGTCCCGGTGAAGCGTTTGTTATCTGTTTAATGTTCCTTTTGTTCTCCTGGACATTTGCATTTATTTATTGTGATTCATTGCTGCACAGGTACCAGGCTTCAGGTACCCACAGTTTTAAATACATTCACAACACACACATCTTTGCCATTTAAAATACCTTTCCTCTAACAGCCTCTCTAGAGCCAGAATATCTCCATTGCCAGATGAAACCTGAGATCCTGGGATCAAAACTGCTTCCACGTGACAGGTAACAGTAACCTTCCAAAAGCACTTGGGCAACCCTATGCAAGTTACTTTTGGCACGTTTATGGGAAAGTCAGAGCTTGTTACAGCTGATTTATTGAATAGAAGGCTTCATAAATAGGGCTTGTTTCTGCAATGCCTGGTGTATATATATACATGTGTATGTAGATAATATACACATATGTAAATAATTAGGATGTTATTTAGCCTCCAAATAGGCCCAGCCCATCCAGAGTTTGCCTTGTTAGCAGGGAAATTTCACCTGTTCCTCTGCCCACTGTCAAGTTTAAAAATTTGCCTGTGTCTCCAAGTGATTTGAATTTAGGACTGAAAGCAGAAATTTTTTGCCTATAGCCAAGCCCTCAAGTCCAGATGCAAGTTTTCCATGAACTGATTTGTTTAACACCGATGCAAACAAAGCAAAGCCCAAACTGGCTCTGAACCATCTGCAGGACCAGGGCCTGAGCAAACAGAGAGCCCACTGTGCTCCTGCCAGAAACAAAAATGAGCGTGGAGCAAGTTGCCAAAGGAAACCAGGCATGAAGAGTGTCTCCACCCCAAAACATCAGATTTCAGCTTTGGCTGGACTCAGATGAGTGTGTAATGTAACTCTGAGCGTTGGTCACCAAGCTCACAGTGCTCAGCAGCTTTCCTTGGAGCAGATGTGGTGGGTGGGTGTGTGCTCCTATATTCTGAGCTCCTTTGGTGCCAAAATGCCGCTTCTTATAATGTATGTTTTACATTTCATAGATATTTTTAATACCTCTCTCAATTAGAAAAAATATGGAACCAAATTATACATGAGCAAAGGCAACATTTACTACCTGGGATTTGCATGCTTTCATGGAATTCAGGTAAAAACTCTGGGGACCCTTGAAATCAAAGTTCTTTTAACTGATTAATGCAACCAGTTGGTTTGGAGCAGCCTGGTAAAACAGCTGGAAATTCAATATATCAGGGTTCTTTTGAAGACGTTTTTTTCCCTGCTAAGACTACCTGTGGTCCAACAGATGTTCATACGAAAAAAAAAAAACAAAACAAACAGGAAAAGGAAGATAAAAGAAGATAATTTCCCCCTCACCCCAGATTCCAACAGCAGGGGAAAGACAACACGAGGACACGGATTTCCAGGAAAATGAGATGTGCTGGGGGCTCCTGATCACCCCCCACAAACAGGAAGAGCACCTGGGGCAGCCACGGGGTGCAGGGGGGCTCCCAGTGGGATGACCCAGGAAAGGGACACGCCAGGAGCGATGACAACACGAGGCAGGACTGCAGCAGCAGCTTCTGCCTCATGCTAACCTCTCGCAGGCACATCACCTACCAAGAATTCCACCTGGAAAAGCACTAATAAAGTAAGTCAGGCTATTCCCCAGCAGGGGAATCAGAGCTAATCAGGGAAAGGATGCCTTCCCTGCCCCTGTCAGGCTGCCAGCACAGGCAGCAGCTGCTCTCGGTGAGTTTCCACTTGAACACTGTGTTGGTCTCTGAAGGAAGAGCAGCAGCTGCTCTGATTTCTGTGTTAATGCCCTGAGCACCACCCATGGCCTGGGGAGCTGCTGCCAGCGATGCCACCAGGAACGTGGGACACCGAGGGAGCAGAGGCACATCAAACCTCAGCCCCCGGTAGCCACCACCCCACTTCACAGACAGGACACATCTCCTTTTCAGGCTCTCTGGAAGAGCTTTTCTAGCTGCAGCAGCACACCAGGCACGCAGCAGGACACCTGCTGTAAACAAACCCACCCTCAGCTGCGATGATACCGGCTCTGCCTTTGTTGACTCTCAAATTCTGCTTTTGAAGACAGCAAGGGAAGAAAACAAGAAGATGCAATCCTAGCTGCCACTCTACAATCATCCTTTTTTTTTCCCCTGGCTTATCTCATTTCACATATGCAATGAGCCACAGGCAAGACACCTCTGAAAGTAACACCAGAGTGTGCCCTGTCCCCTCCAAATCAGGGCCAGCACAGGCAGTTTTCACTTTTCAGCAGCAGGTTTTTAATCTGTGCCTAAGGAAGGGAGCCTGGGGACCACTTCTGGCACTCAGGATCACGGGGATCTGCTGAGAAGCTTCAGCTGTGCCACGACTGGTGATGGCTTTGGGATGAGTGCACAGCCCAAGTCCAGACTGGGAAAGCACTGAGCAGGAATTTTGCCACCATCCTTCTGACAAATCCACAGAATGGGCGTGAAGTCCTTCACTTGAAAAGGAATTTTTAAAAATCCCCCCAATTAAAACAAGGGATCTGCTTATGAACCCAGATTAAATACGAGCAGCTTTTAGAGTGAGATGTGCATGTGGAAGGGCGGGACTGAGGTTGTCAGGGGTGCAGGTGGTAGAGGAAGGAGCCCGGAAATGAGCTGTTCTCCATGTTCAACATTTCTCCAATCATTTTCTTATTAGCATATCTCTAAGTGCATATAATTTTCACATCAAAGGGTAATTTTTTTAGGTATTTAAAAAAAATAAAAACAACAAAAAACCCCCTAGGATTGAAGTAGAGAATAATTTCTTTCCTGAAGTCTTTCAAGCAGCTCCTCTCTATGACATGACAGTAAAATTACAGAGGAGACAAGTGTTTAGAAAACTCTTCCCTGGAATTCAGATTATTCTTCAAGCACACAGTAAAATGGCTCAGCCAAACTGCAACAGGGAACATAAAGAAAGTGCTGGGAGAACCAGAGCCCCTTACAGTGTCTTCACTCAGGAGCAGCCTGAATCCTCTGCCCATTGCTTAGGGGCTGAGGCAATCAGCATTTCTGAGCTTGTGGGGAGGAGGGAAAACTGAAGATGAGTCTGAGCCCTTCTTGTCTCCCACCAGTCCTTCCTGGCCAGGGTGCTCCCTGTGCAAAAGCTGGGAGTAATCTCTCCCTTTCCCTCTGCACTGCTCATCCTCTGCTCTGCAGTTCAAAGCTCTTTTACTCCTCTGGATCCAGACAGGGGCAGCATGGACGAGCAGCAAGCACTTCTCTCCAGCCCTCACTAGAGCCTTGCAGGGCCCCTTTCACTCTCCCCTGCCTCTTGCAGCAGCTCGAGGCTGGTCTTGGTGCTGTGTTCCAGCAATCTCAGGAACCAGGCTCGGGCAGCAGCTCGCCTTTAATGAGATTTTATTAAAAGACTCTATTACAAATAGCCACTTAAGCAAGTGAACCTTTGGAGCCTTTAGTCCATGATGTCAGTGCTGTGGCTGGATGTTTCCTGGGAGTATTAAACCTGATGCTAATATAGGGCTGTTCTATATGACAGCTATAAAACACCAGGCAGGAGGCCAGCAGGGCTTTTTGTGGCTATCAGGGCTTGGCTAAAGGTCTCCTGCAACAAGGCAGGGGGAAGCAGGGCCCTAGGCAGGGATTCAGCTTTCCCTCACCTCCTTTACAAGGCTGGAAAACCCCCTGAGGCTGGAAAAACCCACAGAGCAGAGGCTCCAAAGCCTTCGGATCCGCACCCAGATCTCCTGTGCCTGGAGGGATTATCCATCCCTGTGCCCTACCTGTGGGGATCCCCCACACGAGATACACCCCACCACCTCTCCCTCTGCATCCCAGCCGTGGCCAGCAGCTGTAGGAATGCCCACAATTTCTCTAAGCCCAGTGGGCTCGTTGTCACACCCAGCAGCACCATCGACACCAGCGTGGCTTTGCAGTCTGCCCTCCACTGCCGAGCTGCCTGCCTGCCCTGTCCCCAGAGCCATCCCTGGGGCTGCACGTGTCCCCTGGCAGCTGCCTGCCCGCAGCAAAGCCTCCTGTTTGCAAATCACACCCAAGATACACGAGGAATGCCGCAATGTTTGCCAACAGCTACCGATATTCCAGCTAACAGCAGAACTGGTCCGACCCACCTGTCAGCTGGGGAGAGATAAGCGGAGGGCATAATAACGTGCATTAATCACGTTTTAATCTGCAGTTTCCCGCCAATAGGTGGCACCAGCAATTTTTGGATGTGCTACAACATGGTACATCTGCTCCCTTGCCACGAGGCACCCAGCCCACGGCGGGGCAGGGAAGATGGATGGGCCACCTATTGCCACGGCAGCACCCAGCCCCTCTCGCTTTCCTTTGAGGAAGGAAAGGTTAAAACTCCCACAAGCCAATTTTTCCTTCCCCAAACAAACTTATTTCCAGGATTAAACCTAACTTGAATGAGTCTTTCAGGGAATATGAGTCTGGAAGCTGCATGCAAACAGATCAGAAAAAATTGCTTGAAATGGAAGGACAGACTAAGCCTCTGCAGGAGACACAGCAAGAACACAATTTAACACAGCAAACCCAAAACTTCTTGTAACTGAGGCTGGCCACTTACTTGAAAACATCTAAATCACAATCTAATACAGTTTAAATATATTGTATAAAAATGTTACCTTGACTAGAGCATCCTTCAGAGGAAAACATCACACCCCACATGCGCCCAAGACACACATGCTTGATCTCTGCACACAAAACAACGGAGCAGCAATCCGAGCCAGGTCCAACCAAGTCTGTGGCCAGCACAACTTCACAGGGAAAACTTCCCAGAGCCAAGGCAAGGCAGGAAAATGCCTGATTAGCAACTCCCATCAGCTGTGCCACACCACTACAGGTGCACAGCATCCAACCACTTCAGCTTACAACTCCACACAGCTGAACCCAGCCCGTATAAATTATTAAAGAGTCTGCAGAACATTACACAGTTCATGTAGTTAATGATTATAGTTCAGTGTCTAGGTCAGATATAATTAGATGTTACATTAAAATAGCTTCACAGAGCCATTTATTCTGATTTAATTACTTAAAATGATAATATAATGAGCAGTGCTTTCAAAGAAAAAAAGAAATCTTTTAATGAGCTCATTTTAAGTTAATATAAGGCAAATTAATCACTTAACAAAATGCGGAGAAAAGACAAGTTCGTATTTCAAAATATGTTGTGCCTTTGTCAAGGGGGCTTGTTTATTACTGTGCTGGGAAAGACACAAAAATGGGTGGCTCTTGAAACGACATCACATCCCACTGTACATCTGGAACATCTTTAAACCATATTTTCTTCCTTCCCCAGATATACCTGCTACGCCAGAACCCTTTGAAATACAACCTGAGCAACAGATTTATGACCATCAAACTGTGTCTTTATTCCAATGTGAAGCAGAGCGATAGCTGTGCAGAGCAGTCACCCGAGGAGGTGAGCTCCTGATGAAGGGTTAATCGTGGCTTGGTTCATTAATCATTCATTTGCTGGCTCAGAAAATTAGCTTTCACTTGTTTGTTTGCTCAAGAAGCGATAAGCCCATTCCCTCGCTAGTTCATCTATTTTCTTCCCTTTGCATTGTTTTAGAGATTTTAATCCTTTCCAATTTTTGTAATCAGTCATTTTGGTCTTTCAGCAGGAGCGTTTCCAAGCGTGCAATTACTGGAGTGAAAGCAGGCAGCTCTCCGCAGGGAAGGAGCAGGCTCTGGTTCACAACCCTGCCAGCAGCCACAGCCTCCTCCTGTCCCACAGGGCACACCACACAGCCCCCGAGCAAAGGTGTCCCCACCTCCAGGGCCAGCCCATTTCTCTGCAAACAGGGCTCCCTGCGCTTCCACAGGCATTTAAATAAACATTTATACAGGGGCTTAAGAGCAAGGCAAGACATGCTGAGTGGTTTGCAGGTCGTGTCCCAGCCTCTCACCTCCTCCATCCAAACCTGGAACTGCAGCCTTGCTAAGCCAGCAGGGAAACCCTGGAGATATTTGTGGAGGAGGTAAAGGGGGGTCCTACTCCCAAGGCTGGTTTCTTTCTCACAACACAAACCTCAATAAAAGGTTTTCCAACATTTCCACAGCATCACCTGCACAACACGTGGTCTTCCAGCATCACTTGGATACCTCGGTGAGGGAGCAGAGACTGACTGCCACACGGCAGCTGCACTCCTCCCACCAGGAGCATAAATAATTTGGGGCTGCACGTTTCCTCCTTAGCGTTGCCTCTGCTCCCAGTGAGGCAGGGCCAGGGCTCTCAGCTTCCTCGGCAGCGGGAGCGTGGTGCTATGACAACACTGGGGGTGCCATCCATCTCACAGGTGGCACCGCCAGCCTCCGGGGGCACCCACCCGTGACCTCCCCGGCCCCTCCCTCTCAATTACTGGGGCTGAGGAAGGCTGCCTCTGGGGTATCACTCTCCCTTTTTGGTTTTTTTTCCCCTTTTTTTAATCTTTTCTCGCAGCCCAACCCACCCGGGTTTGCAGCAGCAAAGCCCCCCTGGCCAGTTGCCCGCATTTGCTTGTGGCAGTGGACCAAAGCAGGATGTGTGCAGCCCAGTGTGGCCTCAAACTCCACTCGCTGCTGCTTCCCCTTTTCTAGCCTGAAACTTGGGTTTTGAAGAAAAACACATCCCTGAGCCACAAGGCCCCAGCGTGAGGCTCGTGTCACACAGTCATTAATAAGGCTTTCCAGACAAATCTGACTGGAGAGATAATAGGCTTAAACAATCAGAAAAAGAAAAAAAAAATTTAAAAACATTTCTGTGATGGAGTATTTTCTCGTCCTATTCGCTGTAATTATTTTCTAAATGTGGATCATTATATACGATGCAGGCAGCAGTGTTCCACAGCTAATCAGGCCATATGTTTCCACATTTTGAAAAGAAAACTAATTAAAAAGAAATGAAAAATGAAAAGAAAAAAAAAAAAGAGAAGGTTTGTGAAGAGGACTGGTAGATTTGGGTCGGAGAGGAGTGGTGAAGGAATCTTTCAGGAATGTATACATTCACCCCGCTCGGCTCTGCGTTTTGTTTTCAGAATTGTTTCTGGCAGAAACCTAAAGAAAAATATGAACCAGATGTACAAGGAAATAGTTCCTTCATCTGAATGAGAAGAATAGCTCTCTGTCTGCCAGCAGACTTGGAGCCTTTACATTTTACCAAGGTGATGTTAAAAACACCCTTCAATGATGGGCTCTCCTTCAGCAGTGCCAGGGGCTAACAGGACACATCCCTGGGAAGGGGAATGCCCCAGGAGAGCACCTGCAACTCCCCAGGACAGCACCTGCCCCTCCCAGCTGCCCTCGGGTCTGGAGTGAGTGGTGGCACATGCCAGTGCCAGCAGAGATGCCACAGCCCCAGCAGGGCTGGGCAGGCAGCCAGGGCTGGGCAGGGCACCTGGCAGGCAGCTGCTGCTGCTGCTGCTGCTGTGTTTGGGTTTCTCCAGCCTCTCCCAAGGATTCACCACACCAGGGGCTCAGTCCTGAGCCAGGGCCTCACAGCACTGGGGGCTGCACAGGTCCCAGCTTCCCGTAAGGGTTCAAGGAACAACCAGCTGGGGTGGGGAAGGGCAGATTTGAAAGTCCCATCCAAGGGCAGCCCTTGGCAGAAGGGAGGTGGGAAGTGCCCAGGAACACCCTGCAGAAGGGATGGGGGTCCAACTGATATCTCATTTATTGCCTCCTCACTTCTGTTTGCCAGGTAAAGCAAATCCTCTCCAGCTTCTCGTTTCTCCTCTGCTCCAAGGCTGCAGCACAGGACCTGGGCTGATGGCTGATAGCCCAGCCCTGTGCTGGCCCTGCAGGGTGAATTCTCCATGCCCACCTCCCCTGGGCATCTGCAGCACATGGGAGAAACATGGGCAGCATGTCTGCTGACACAGCTCCTCCCCCAGCCATGCTGGAAATCATGGGAAGGGTCCCAGAAATGGGTCAGCAGCTTCATCACAGCATCTTAGCAGAGGTGTGGGGAGGGCAGGGACTGAGACCAAGGGGTGGGGAGAAGAAATAGTATTCTAAAATTATTCCTCTGCTCCAAATGGCTGACTCATGACAAAACTAGCCATGGGCAAGAGGGCAGGAACTGAATGCTGAAGTGCTTCCATGCCTCGTGCTGGGGCTGTGGCCGTGCCTGCAGCCCTGCTCTGCTCCTGGGGTCTTCCCTGTCCCTGGGGCACCACGGGGTCCTGCTGGAAGGAGGAGGATCCACCACACCAGGTGACCTTCAGACACCCTGGGGCTCCACCCTGTCACCTGTGGGTGCTGCAGGGGCACAGCCACCTCTCCAACCCAGCAGGGCTCCCTCAGAATCCCCAGTGACTCCAGCGAGGTCGGTGGCTTGGGAAGGGAGCTCAGTTGGAAATTAAATAGGACAGGAAAAGAGCAAGAGAGAGCAACCAGGGAACTTTAATCTCATTAAACACACCTTGAGGCTTAAAGCAGTTTTGCCAGGAGGAGTCTTTTCCTTGCCTTTAGCCTCCCTGCACCAGGAACAGGCTTCACAAGGACTTGTCCTTCTCTGCTTCGGGCAGGTCAGAATTCTTTCTGAATCCTCCTGGGTGCTGGATTTGAAAGGGGATCAGAGGAAAGTGCACTGATCTACTGAAACCAGCTTATTTTGAGGGAACCACATCAGCTTTGATGAGCAGAATTGCTGACGAGGACCTCCAGCAGCAGTAGCAGGCGGTGGCTCTTCCATAGATGTTTGTTGTCCACAGAAGATGAATTTCTGTCTCTCAACAGTTTTTAATTCCAGTAGAAAAGGTTTTCCAACGTTTTGTAATTAAAGGTAAGGAAACCCAAGGCCTCACTACAGTAGTATTGCAGGATCTTTGTTTTCTGGCCAGCACTACTTTAAAACAAACAAATGCTGCATGCTCTGGAGTTGGCTCAGCAAATTGGCTTAGTCCTCATAGCCACTAGCTAATACAAAGTGCAAGAAGTTCAATTTTTCTGCACTAAAAAAAACCCAGTTTCATCTGTCTGAAAGCCAGCAGCATCAGCTTCCCAGGTCTATCACAACTGCCCATAAATTAAAAAAGCTCAGTTGTATTTCACAAGGCATCTAAAGCAGCTGAGATTCCACATGGGACAGCCGGGAGAGAAGTTTAACAGCGCATGTTTCATGGTGATTGGCAAATTATCAGGTCATTGCTCCAACTTCCACAAACATCAGCAGCCAAAAGCAATAAAAATACAGGTTTTGGTCTCAGGAGCCTTCAAACTGTTTTCCAGAGTTCGACTGCATGACAAGATGCTCACTAGGACACTGCAGAAGCACTGAGCTGCTTAATCAGAATAACACAGATGCAGCGAAGTTTTAAAGTCAGTCAAAACAACAAACACGGAACCAACAGATTTTCACGGGACTTAATCAAACATTTTCCTTGCTTTGCGTTTTAAATGCAATTTTTCTGTTTTGTCAGTAAGTAACCCTGAAGAATCACCTTCCTTCTTTGGCCAAGGGGCATCTCTATAGGTGGCCACTCTTCAGCTTACCCGGAATTTGCCTCACTCAATGGTCTCAGCGCTAGGGAAAAGCTCCCACACACATTTCTGCCAGCTCTCCCATCTGACAGGCGAGCCAGCATACCCACGGGGCGGATATCTCCAACCTCAACATTTCCCTGACAACAATATCAAGAAAAAAACTCCAGGGGTTTTGTTAATAGAGACGAACTTCAAACATCCTTTATTCCCGGATTTAAGCGGGCTGTAATCCTATCGCGTTGATTTTTCTCTCACTGGTGCGAACAGATACCAACGAGTTGTTTCCTGAAACATTCACAACTGCTACTGATGCTTTTTTTTTTTTTTTTTTTAACCTTGCTTGAAAAAACTTCGAGTTCCTCAGAGCAACCAGGAGCCAGACATCCTCCCTTCTTTCCCCCCCAGCTTTGAGAAGGCTGCTGCCTGCACTCGAGGCTATGGGGCACAAGCCTGCGTTGCGTTCTGCCCCTGAAGGCACAGCTGGGTGCAGCCCATCTGCTGGAGGAGACTCCAGATGCAGGCAGAGCATCCTCCTCTCCGTGCTCGGTGCTGGTACCCTCGCTCTGGCTCTGCCCTGCCTGCTCCTGCCCTGCTGCCGTGCTCTCCCGGGGCTGAGCAGCGCTGCCAAGGGGATAAGGGGCTGCGATTAGGCGCTGCAATTCCCTGCTCGTGTGGGCTGGCAGAAAATTACTGCTCAGCCGGAGAGGAAAATAACATCTTATTTACCGTCTCTCCTGGGACTCGTCTGAGGGCTGAGCAAGTGCTGACTCACAGGCTGCGGAGAGGTGCCGAAATGCAAATCCCAGCTGTGAGCTGTGAGCTGTGAGCTCTGCTCAGCGCTGGCAGAGCCCCACACCAGCGCCTGCACCTGCGCCGCCGCCGCTGCCCACACCGGCCCTCCGGCTGTCCCCGAGGACCAGAAATGGGACCTCCTGCCTTCAGCCACCTCAGGCGGCCGAAGTCACTTTGTGACTGTCCCTCCGCAGGCAGCAGCCGCGGGGCTGGCTCAGCCAACACCCTCAAAGCCCCGGGGTGCGTGGCCGGGGCTGGCAGGGACGGGCGAGGGGCCATCACAGCTTGCACCCCGCAGAGCTGCCAAGAGAGCCAGGAGTTTTAAAAAAGGACCCTGCCTCCCCATTTCACTCTCCTGCTGAAAACATCTGGTCTGCTTGGCACCTATGCTGGAGCAAATATAGCAGAGCATCTTGCTCGCGGGCACGGTGCCACCGCGACAGATGGGTACGAGCACAGGCAGCCAAGAGACCTTGTATCAGCATCAAGTGTGTTTGCTGAGGGCAGGATTCGCAGCCAGAAATGTCAAAATGGCTGAGTTTCCGTGCCTGTAGATACCGGGGAGGCGAGACTGTGCTAAACCGGCTCTGGGCAGGATTAGCTCTGGAATGGTGGGGGGAAGCTCATTGCTGCAGCTACAGAGCATAAGTTTCTGGTCGCGTGGAGCTGGATTAATTTCTGGCTTGGGGATGTTCCCGCTGCCTCATCCCGTTTCCAGGCGAGAGAGCCCACAGATTGCCCGGGAGCTGGCGGGACACCAGCGAGGCGAGAAAGCCATAATCCCACAGCCGGGAGGGACGCGGGCAACAAATTTGTCTTTGCGAAATGGGTTAAGAGACCTGCTCTCAATTAACCCCAGGTCAGCTCGGCAGGCACAGGGAGGTGCCAGCGCGTCCCCGCTGCGCACACCCTCGCAGCCGCGGGCAAAGCTGCGCCTGGCTTCGCCGGGCCGACCGCTGCCTTCATTTCCTATCAGGGAAAGAGCAAAGGACTAATTGCTCTAATTAGCGTTGCCCTCATTTCACAGCAATTTCAGGAGCTCGGCGGAGCGCTGAGCCCCGTGGCGGGTCGGGAAGCGGAGAGGGAGCGAGGAGCAGCAGATGTGCAGCAGGAAGGGTGCGGGACGGGCTGCTCCTGGTCACTGCGGGCGACAGCGTCCTTGGAGCGGCCACCGCAGCGACAGAGCGGCTGGGCATCCTGCATCCTTCATCCCGCATCCTTCATCCTTCATCCTTCATCCTGCATCCTTCATCCTTCATCCTGCATCCTTCATCCTTCATCCTGCATCCTTCATCCCGCATCCTTCATCCTTCATCCTGCATCCTTCATCCTTCATCCTGCATCCTTCATCCCGCATCCTTCATCCTGCATCCTGCATCCTGCATCCTTCATCTTCATCCCGCATCCTGCATCCTTCATCCCGCATCCTTCATCTTCATCCTGCATCCTTCGTCTTCATCCTGCATCCTTCATCCTTCATCCCACATCCCACATCCTGCACCCGGCAGCTCCCGAGCGCCCAGCGGGGTCGGGAGGGGAACGGAGCAGTGCGGGGGCACAGTGACAGAGCTGCCCGCGCCGCGCTGCCCTCCGGGCACAGCCTGCCCTCCGCCCGCTGCGAGCAGCCCTCGCTGCCAGTGATTGACCCGGCCAGCGCGCTCCTGCCAGATCACAGAAACAAACACGCCCCGGGTGAAAATCTCGGTTTGCTAATCCCAAAGACGCTCCCCGTGGGAAAACGCGGTTGGTTGCTTGAAGGGGTGACAGAGAGGCATGGCATGAGCTGTTCAGGGAGGTTGGAGGGAAACGAGGGGCAGGGCAGGGATGGTTTTATTCCCGCACGGTTACAGCCTGCCTCGCTCTTTCCTCAGCTGGTGCTTTAAGAAAAATGTAATGCAACACACACCCGGAATGAGAAAGGAAGGAGAATTGGCAGGAACCAGCACGTCTGCACTTGTTTTAAATTTTTGTATTTATTAAAATGCTCTGGAAGTCTCTTGCATTCCAGCAGCCTTTGGAACAGCAGTGAAATAAGTAAGTTACATACTGGGGAATGCTTGATTTCCAGCAGCTCCAGACAAACACATTTCCTGAAGGGACTGGTAAGAATGGGCACAGGAGTGACTTGTCCATGCTTAACCCCATCTGTGAAATGTTCATATTCTCCAGTCTGAGCCCTTCTGGCAGAGGCAGGAGTCAGCAGCAAGCTGGCCTCAAGTGTAACCACGAGGGTGCTTGGATTGAGGTGTTTACAGAAACATCCGGCACCTCCAGTAGCTCTGACAACCTCCAGCAAACAGCTGCTCTAAGAAGGATCACAAAGAAAGTAATTAAATACTGAAATGCCACTAAAAAGACAAGAGATGGAGGCAGCTGGCAGTGCCCTGACCCTCCGTGCCGGTGCTAAGAAACAGCCCAGACCACAGCAAACTCTGGTGAAGAAGGCAAATGCTGCCCAGACAGACCAGTTTTCTGAAAAAAAAGGAAAAAAAAGCTTAACTAGCTTCCAAATCTGCCTCTGAGCCCTGAACAGGACACCAGGGAGGCACAGGAAGGACATCCCATAGATCAGGAGCAAGCTCACTGCCCAGTACCAGTGTTTAGCTCTGCTGGTTCCTTCCCCACAGCGGTGCTCATCCTCCCTGCCAGGGCTGCTCCCCTCAGCCCCCGAGCACTGGAGCCTCCGCCCTCCAGAATCCGGGGATGTTTTTGCCAGCAGCAGCCTGGAGTGCAGCCCGTGCTGCAGCCGGTGGCACGGCGGGCAGAGCCGAGGCTGGCACGGGGACACTGGCTGTGGGCACTGCCAGCAGCAGCTCAAGGGGCTGGCATCTGCTGGCAGCTCTTCTCTCTGCTGCCCAGCGGGATCAGGGCGGCTGAGGAGATCAGCTCCGGATCAAAGCACAGTGCACTGTGTGAAACCTGCTGGGGAAGCAAGCCCCCCTCCAAAAAATGTCATTTTGGAAGAAATCCAAGTGGATCCAAGGGAAGAAGGGGAGGCACGAGTGAGGAAAAGGGCAGAAAGGAGCAGGAACTCTCCTGAGAAGGACAGAATGGAGAGAGGGTGAAGTCTGTGCAAATGCTGGATGAGGAATGAATATTTTGCACAGACCAGGATAAGACTGGCCTTACCTGAGTCATACTGTTCCTCTGATTTGCCACAGTCACAATTTAAACCTGGGAATTTCATCTGGAATGCAAAATCAATGCTGATTTTAAAAGAACGTGGCAGCTTTGGGAACACAAGAGCTAACAAAAGACCTGGCTGCAAGTACAAGGGGAAATGCACCTTTTGTCTTTCATTTTGGGGAAAAAACACGGACCTGTGGGTCCAGATAACTGAATTCCTTAAATACACACAGCTGGTTTCTACAGACCCTGCAGCTCCAGCTGACTGACAAAACTCACTCTGAATATCTTCAAATGTCATAAAATATAGGAAGTGTGTATCTGACAACCAGATCCTCCAACGAGGACATCCTACATCCCAGACATCCTTTATCCCCCTGCAATTACCTTCACACTGCTCAGACTTATTCAGCAGCTCTGTGGTCTCCAGACTTTGGAGATCTACCTTTCTACATTTACTTTTTTTCCTTTTTTTCAGTTATGAATATTACAGCTTCTGAGATAAAAAGAAGCTGGGAAGAAAGAGAACTCTTTACCTGTGAGAAATGAACAAGAGAAATAGGAGGACACAAAAAAACTGCAGAGTTTCTCCATGTACTTTCTTTGCATCCTTTGTATTCCCCCAGCTGAAAGGGGTAAATCACAAAACCCTAGTTCAGGACAAAGTTCCAGAAGGCATCAAAATAAGTCTGTGGTGCCCATGGACCCAATAAATTAAGAGCAGCCAGCAAAGACCTGGAATTTATTGTTGGTTACCAGAACAGACCCAAACATGCTGCTGTTAAAAAATTAGGGAGAGGCCTGGAAGTGGCAATAATCCCCCCAGCTCAGTGGAGAAGGATTCTAACTTAGCTTCCTTCTGGTGCTAATAATTAGAAAGACTTGAGAGGCCTGAGGGGGTATTAAGTTGTTTACAATTTGGCCTTTACCAGATAAATTAAGGACCATGGGAAGCCAGCAGAGATTTCCCAGGAGGGGTTTGTGTCCTGCTGGGCAGGTTCTCTGTGCTGTCCATGGCAGCAGGAGTCTCCCTTGGACTGAGACAGAAAACACCTTTAAAAGCATAAAAAATGGAAAACAGGCTGGATTAGCCCAAGAAAAAAAAATCAATATCTATACAGGGCACCTGAAGCTGGTACCAAAGCTCTGCCTGCAGAAAAAGAGGGAGACTGGAGTGCCTCCAGTCAGCTAAGAGCCTTTCTGGGAAAGGGGCAGAGGTGAAAACTGCATTGCCTGTTTCAATTCTTTCCTCCCGGTTCTGGAGCTTTGAATTGTTTTGTCCTCAATGTCACAATGTGGGACTTTGATCAAACAGGCCCTAGGTGAGTCCTTCCCCAGAGATGACACTTAATGCCATCTGAAGGGCTGCCCGAAAAGGCTCCCTTGGAAAAGCTCTTTCTCCAGCTAACCTCTCCTCCAATTTAGTACTTTACATCTGAAATTTTGAAGCCAATTTTCTTTTTACTGGAGCTTTAATGAAAGGAGAAAATTATTTATAATGGCAGTTGCTACTCTGGGAAGAGGCAAGTGAAGCTCTTAGGACTTTTGCCCTAGACCTCATGTCACTTTTTTGCTCTGTTTGAGCAGCAGAGAGACATTTTTTACTCCAGTGGCTCATTTATTCCACACAAATTAGCACGAAGCCTTATGACAGCAGTGGAGACTGGGGGGGTCACCTTGGCGAGCAGGAGGCATGTGGGAGGGTCTCAGACAGCTCTGGATGGTCACAAATGGCCCTTGAGAGCAGGCACCACTGCCCCCAGCCCAGTGGGCTTTGCCTTTTTGCTATCACACAGCCCTGCTGTAATTGTGCCTCGTTCCCTAGCACCAGACACTTCCTGCTCCTGCCCCATCCCATAGCCCAGGTGCCCAACACCAGCCAAGGCCTCAGCAGCTCTGGCCCCCACGCTGACCAAAATGTCTCATTTAATCCATTAGCAGCTTCTAAAACAGAGGCAGTTAGGGCATGAACAGCTGAGAGCACCAGAGCACCCATTGCCCCTTCCTGGGGAGGTGATGGATGTCCTGGGCTCACCCAAGGGAAGTGCCCAAGCCTCTGGAGGGGTATGGTGAGCCTACAAACACTTCAGCTGCTGCGAAAAGTTGGATTATTACTTTAATTAGCTCTGTCCAAGCACTGTCTGGGTTCTGAGCGTGCATTTTATCTCTCAATCAACACATGCAGCAGCACAAGACCCCTTGCAAAAAATGGACAGCAAAGGAAGCCAAACCCACAACTTTTTAAACTTCTGACTTTCATAACAATCTGTTTATTTTATTAGCTGAGAACTGACTGGTAGGGTGAATGTTGTTTGAGTCAACTTACATATATAGGTGAAAAAATCCCCAGTGACTTAGGAAAGGAATCTGGGAAGGGAGAGGCAGGGAGGTGGGAAACGACTTATTGCTTTGCAATAAAGCTTTTAAAGAAAAGAGAAAGGGGTGGGGAGAGAAGGAAAGAAAAGAGCAGCAGGAGGCCATCTAACAAAGCAGATTCTGCCCAAATTGCCAGCGAGAGGCCCACAAGTCATTGGGGGCTCAGGATGGGGGAAAAAACTCCAGCAGCCCTGAGGATATTGTGAGGTGGAGAAAGTGCTTTGCAAAGTGGGAACAGCCTGCCCTGTTGCTGGGGTCCTTTCTTTGTTTTGTCAGCCCTGCAAATCACTATCTGGACGGTATTTTGTAAAGGCAGCCCGTGCCTGGTGGGATGGGCAGCTCCCTGTGTCCTACAGCGCCTGCATCCCTGCTCCGAAATGATTCCAGGGCAGCTGCACTCCACGGATTTCCCTTTGGACCAGAGGATACCAAACTCACAGCAGAGACAATCTCTTGTCCGAATGTCACATCCAAATTAGTAAAAAGACTTTGACTAAGCCAACAAGCAGATGCTTCTTGAAACTCCCCCCCAGATGCTCCTTGCTCAGTGCAGACCAGCGGGACGCTCCAGAGCTCGCTCTGTGTGACAGAGCACACAGCCTGTGTGAAAAATAAATGGTGTCACTTTTGGGAACAGTGCCTCACTTTACCAGCCAGTGAAATGGGCAGTAAATCTGCCCCATAGACTGCCCCTTTCTTGCTGGTGGGTGAAAATCCCTGTGACTCGATGCCGAGTGCTTCGGATGTGTTGGAAGCCACATCTCTCTCACAGGAGTCCCAGCCAGGACCAGCCTCTGCAGGACAATGCTCTGAGGGGACACTTTGCAGTCGTGTCCTTTCTTCTCTTCCAAGGAGCGATTTATAGAGGCACTTGCTGCCAGGAGACTGATGGACAAAGGGGCTGGATCAGCTACTGTATAGTCAGGGGGGAAAGCCTGGATCCATCAAGGTCAGTGGCAAAATTCCCATTGACTTTGATGAGGGCAGGAATTCCACCCTGCTCTCTGCTTCGCTGGATGCACTTTCACATGGAAACCTTGTGTCACAGCCAGGCAGATGTTAAACTCAGCTTTCCTTCAGCACACACGCCATAGGGACACACTGGACAAGGTGCTTCAAAGACTCCAGGCTTGGAGTCAGCACACACGTGTGCACACACAAACACACACGCCCTTTCCCGAAGGGTTTGAGATCCTGCAGAGCTGCAGGAAAGCACAGTTTGTGGAAGGAAAGCAGCAAACACTACCCCAGGCTTGGGCAGCAGTGACCTGCCTTCCTGCCAGTGAGCTCCATAGGTTTTATATGTTGGTTTAGTCTGGTGATTAATAAAACATTTGGTATTTGATGGGATTTATCAACCTTTCTATCCAGGAGAGCACACATCTCCCAGAAAAGAACAGCAGCATCCTCAGTCACACAGCTGCTGCTTAGGACCCTGTGCAAGCCCTGTGCACACACTGCTGAAGGAGAGTCACTCTCATGTTTGACATCATTGGTGAGAGATACTGAGACACCTGAGAGATGCTGACACGGAGCTAAACCAGGCGAAGGATCTGCTGTGGGTACCAGAGGCAGCCTGGCTCCAGGGCAGACTCAGCTCAGCCCAGGCTGGCACAGCTGGACAGTGCCTGTCACCCAGCCCTGGGAGCCATCCCCATGCCAAGGACCAAGCAGCAAAGTCCCAAGTTGACAGAGGCTTTCCTGGAGCAACACCTGCTCGAGCTGCTCTCTGCCTGCACTTTGCTTTGACCACGTGGAGTCCAGCTAGGCTCACCCATGCAGGCATTCATCAACGCCATGCTTATCTGCATCCTGGCCTGTGCTTAGCAGGCATTTTTAAGATGTCACTGAAAGAAACATCTCCCAGATGTGCTTCAGCATTGTGGTGTGTCAGGAGCTCAAGGTCCACCACTGCACTTCCTCCTTCCCCCGTGCTTTTCTGCGTTCTGCCAAGTGAGCGGTTTGGGGCTCCAATTCTCCTTCACAAACACTTCTTTATGAGCTAATGGTAATGCTCTGGGGAGATGCAGTCAGGCAGCATGGGGAAGTGGAATTTGCTGCTTCCAGAGGAGACAGCACATTCCCCAGCAGCAGCCTGCTCACGGGATAATTGCCACAAAAACCTCCTGGACATTCGGGCAGAGCAGGGAGCATTTCTTCCTCTCACTGTCCCACTGTGCCTGTAGTGAGGAAGGAAGCAACTCTCCTTCACCATTCCCACTCTCTTAGCCATCCTGCATGGATAGAAACCTCATGTTCATGTCTTGCAGGACACCCAGGGCAGCAGCCAGAGCAGCTTCAGTGCATGGAATTTTCCTGAGAGTGGGGGGAGAGTCGGGGGAGGCAAGAAGCCAATGGAGAAGAAATCTCCTGTTAGGTTTGGAAGACACACAGGACTTCCAGCACCTCTCAAGCTGGACCCTGCAGCAGTCCATTGTTTTTCTGGTCATGTTGCAGGCCATCCTTGGCACTTCAGGAAAATACCAAGCTCTTCCTGCTGGCAGCAAAGCCCATCCCAGAGGCTGGAGAGACTTTGAAAATTAATTTACAGGCACTGAAGTCTCTGAGCATCTATTGCAGGGCTAAATCTAATGAGGGGGCTGGGTAGGACTCACAGGCTATGGCTTTCCAGACAGGCCTTCATCAAATGCACAGCCTGTAAAAGGGAAAGGTCTGGGCAGACAGTCTTGCTAGGCCTGGAATAAAGCACACTCCAGCCAGATTTGGGTTCAAATTACATTTTCTAATGCACCACCAGAGAGTTTGGCTCTGTTGTTACCGTGCAAAAGGATTTGTAATGGAATGGAGATTTAATCTATTATTGATTATTGCATTATTAAAAAAAAAAATAAAGTCAATCTCTTTGAAGGACAAAGTAATATATTTTAAAAAACCCTGAAGTTTCATAGTAACTCTTAAAAATCTTTACTGCTCTTCCCTTTCCCCAATACAAATCTTATTACCAGAGACAAAGTTTTACTCCTGTGCTGTTTTATATCTCATAGTTTTATCCTGTAGCTGTCCACTCCAGCCCCAGTATCACCTACTTTATCTCCCCTTGTCACCTGCCAGCACTCCCCTCCCCTTGCATCTGCCTGGGGCCAAATCTCTCTGCTCCTCCAGGATACTCCAGCTTCAGTCACCACCTGGGCTTCCTTTTGCTTTATTTTCCATCCAAAAAAAACCCCAACCTGAAAGGTACATATGTAGAAAAATAACTTTGTACTTTGGCTATGAACTATCAGATTGAGCACTCTAGTTTGGAGACATCTAAAATTCTTTGGGGAAATGATTTTATGTCCCATAACTTGGTGTTACATGACGTGGTTTAGTGCTCTGGAACTGTGAAAAGGTGAAGACAAGAGGTTGGAGTACCAAACCAAGCCAGCTGTGCTGCAGTTTTGGAGGCAGGGAGAGGGGTGAGAAGGCAGTGTGAAGCCAGAGAGAACCTAGCACAGGAGAAGGTGGAAGGAGGCAGATCCCAGCTCAGAGGGTGCTCCAAAACCAGGCTGCCAGAGCCCTGATCTGCACCAGGTGTGGACAAGGGTCAGGTCTAGCTGGCCATGCAGGACCAGGGATGCTCAGCCCTGTGCTCCCCCACCAGCCAGGGGTGCTCATAGTATGGAATGAATTTTCACAACAACACAATCTTAAACCCAGGAGGTTTGGGTGAGGTGTGTGTGTTGGGGTTCATGTCAAAAAAACACACAGGGCGTGCAACACCGTCAAGCCAACACTGCTGGAACCTTAACTTTTGGTATCATTTGTGGTTTGTTATCGTAACTGCAGATCTAAGTCTACTTAAAATGTCTAAGTGCTGCTTTAACAGAGGTTTTATTTTGCATCTTGTACAATTAAGCCTCCCAACAGTGATTTGGGATAAGAGCACACTGGAGATCAAAGTCGTGCAGCTACATTTTCCCTCATCACCTGAGGACCACGAACAAAACTGTGCAGATCACAGAAACCCCATTTAAGGTGAAAAATCCCGTTAGCTATAATGTGTAGATTCTTAACAGATGTTGTGCTGGAGCCAGCAGCTCCATGCTATGGCATCTATTGTGGAAGAACAGTATTTAGTCATGAGGTACTTCTTTCATAGCACATTAAGATGATTGAACCCCAGGCAAAAAAAAAAAAAATAATTTATAATACATTTAAAAGCAACCTTAGACCTGGAGCTGTTCGGACTGGGCTTGTCACGAAGGTATCTAACTACAGGGCTGTCAAACACCTTCCTGCCTCCCTGTGGGCTGAGAAACCCAGTCCTGGCTGGGGAAGGCAGAATGGGAACGCTGTGAGCCACAGCAATAATGTCACCATCCCTCTGGCCACACAGCCAGAGCAGAGGGATGGCCAGAGGAGCCAGTCAGAGCAGGGACAGGCAGGAATGCAGGGACAGGCAGGAATGCAGGGACAGGCAGGAATGCAGGGACAGGGACAGCTCTCACAGGCTGCTGCTCATGGATCCCAGTGTGCCAGCTGTGGCTGAGCTCTGGCTGCAGCTCCTGCAAGTGCTGCAGAGGAACACCAGAGATAAACCAATTGCTTTTTTGAAATCATGGGTAAGGATGTTGATTAAAAAAACCCCACAATAATTTAATTGAGTAGGTTTCTGGCCAGCTGTGAGAAGGGACACATTCCAGCCGTTCTGTCAGCTGGAGTAAAGCTAAAACATATCAAAATTCGTATTTTTGTGCTGGGAGAGGAAGAACACTCCTGAGAAGTGCTCCTGAGAAGTTTCTCCTGAGAAGCACCACATCCTCAGCTCTGAAGCACAGCGTGCTGGAGCTGGGCATCCCTGAAATCCTTCCTCGTGCATGCACAGGCAGCAGCAGTGCCTGTGCCATCCATCAGTGCCTGCTCCCTTGCTGGCTCCCTCGTGTCTGGTGTGGTCCAGCCCTTCAGGTGGGCTTTGGACCTCTCCCCCCAGCAGAATTCCAAGGCTCCCTCACTGCAGAGCCGTGCTCCATCCTGCAGGAACAGCACTGAGACTACGCTCCGTGGCTGATAAAAATCTCACTTTTAAAATCTCATAAATCACAATGTCAGGCAGCTCTCATGGCCTAATTGAGCCTGGAGTCCTCCAACAATAAGCCCTTGAGAAAAGGGCAAAAAGAATCTCCCAAACCCAAGCTCTGAGGGGGTTTTTACCCTTGCCAAAGGCTCCTGCCTCCGAGGCACTCTTTTGCTGAGCACACCCAGCAGAACAGCAATCCCAGGCAGCAGTGATTAAGTGTCAGGTGAGTGTGTCAGGTAACTCCATGCAGAGGGAACAATGCTCACCATAGTGAGAGAAAAAGTCACCCAAAGGCCAGAGAGATAAAGCAAATCCTGCTCTGGATGTCTTCTCAGCGCTCATGTCTCTGGTTTGTGGAAATGAAACATTGCAGCCTGTTAACTCCCCAAAGCCTGGAGAGGGATGGGATCTTATCCCTCAGCCAAAAAGGGGCTTTACAAGAGGCAGATTACAGGAATATCTGCTGTGAGGTTGAAGTTCTGCCTTAAGGAGTGATTGAACTAATCAAACCCTGCCACTCTCCATCCTGGTGTGATTCCATGAGGAGAAGAAAATCCTGTCTTCACCTGGCCATGCTCACCTGTAAGCACAAAGCCATTCCCAGCCAGACTTGAAGCAATGAGCTCAGACTGCCCACCCTGTCCCCGGGTGAATCAGACACAGGAGGGATTGGTAACAACCAGGGTAACCTGACCTCCTCATTTTCCCTTACAGGCAGGCCCAGCTTCACCTCCTGTGCACCAGAAGTCATCACAGTTATCCAGGAAAGTACCTTGCTCCTAGATATGCTCATTAAGCTCCTTACTTAGATAAGGAAGATTGAACTCCTTCACCTTTCACAGACTTTAAATCAGTTCTGGTAGTTCTGTATACTTTTAAGCATAATTAACTTCCATTTTAAAATCACAGGCACTGAAGCTCAACAATTCATAATTGATTGACAGCCACAACAAAATCCAGCAGCAATAACCTCTCAGCACCTTCCAAAGAGATCTCAGGAGATGCTCACCTCGGCAGGGATGGATCCTGGCACAGAGACCACAGCCCTGGATGATCCAGAATTTCTTGAACAGATCAGGATGAGCATCACTGTAAACTAAAGGACCCCTTCTAAGGCCCTGCAAAAACTTAGAGAAGAAAAAAAAAAAGGTAGGGGAAGAAGAATGAATGAACTGAATGAACAAGCTGAATGAACAGAGCAATTGTTTGCAAGTGTGTAAGCAAGCAAGTAAGCACCAGAGGTGCTGGGTTTAAAACAAACCACACCTTTAAATACTTAATCAGTTAATCATTAACATTTGCTTAAAGCATTCTGTTAATTGGTCCATGAATTGCTTCTTTCCTCATCTGTAATAAAGGATTTCTCAATTCCAGCATCTTAATTATTTGCCTTCATATTGGATCATCTCAGTGCACACAGAAAAAATTCTTTCTTAAGCAGTAAGTTTTTCTCTCTCTTTCCCCCCCTCCCGCTTCAACATGAAGGGCTTTTTGTCATTCGTTGTTTCTTGTCCAAGAGTGAATTCTTAAAGGAACACTGCTGGGAGTTTCAGGCATGAATTTCAGAAACTCAGATTTATGTAGACACTGGTATATGTACATGGATACACGAAGAAGGAAAGGAATTTTTCTGTCATGTGTATACATGTTTGGAGGTAAATTTCTTCAATATTTGACCATTTGCCTGTGAAAATCAGCAGCATTCCTGCAGATTGAAAAGTCTGCTGCAGAGATGTGCTGAAACTGAGCAGCCCAGAAAGCAAAGGCACAGGAATGTGGATGAGCTGGGAAGTGCCACTTGTGCCCTGATCATTCTTTCCTTGACATCAGCTCAACACCAGAAGGCAACACAAACATTCAGGCTCTGCAATTAAATCTCCCTCTTAATTTGTCTCCTCCTGAGGAAATGCTTCTCCAGCTGTTAACAGCTGTGTCAGAGTGCCGGGGGCTGAGCCAGGCTCCTGCCAGCACCTCGGGATGCTTTACACCAGCTCCTGCTGGATTCCCAAAAATCAGGTTCTTCATGGACTTTGGTGAAGTCAATGTGCAAGGGAAGCCTCTGGTCAGAGCTCTCCAAACCCATCAAGCTCAGGCTGGGAAGGAAAGCTCAGGCCAGCAGATCAGCTCCCATCCCAAGGAAACCATCCCCGAGCTTTGCGCACATCGAGGAGCAGCAACATCCATGTCCCTTCTGAGACACATTTAAGGCTGGCCTTGGGCCCAGGGATTTTGCAATTCACTTCTGTTCTGCCTTGAAATATGTTCCCTCAGTAGATATTTACATTATTCTGTTATTCCAGTTTAGGTACAATCCACAAGGAATACATCCCTCCCCTTCCCACCATCCCTCTCTTTCCTGCTCGCTCACTCCACACATTACTCAGAGCCCTGGGTAAAGCTCTTTTCCATGCTAAATATGCATCCAACCACTTAATGAGCTCTGGCCAGCTCGCCAGCAGTTTTGACAGGCCTGTTGAACCGGTGCCAAGCAGAGATGAATGTTTGGCTTGGACCAGCACAATGCTCTGTTTGTCTCATTGTTGCATTGGAAGTGTTAGCAAACTAATGTGACAGGATGGAGACGCATACAACTGAAAAATGACTGAAAATGTAATTCTGTGTCAGCACTGACTCCTGAAGGATTATTTGTCTCCGGTGACTTTCAGGGAACTTTTCTTTACAGGCTCAGTATAAAGACAGGTCTGTGTGCTGGGGGAAAGCGATCAATTAGTTTTAACCCAGATGTAAGGAGCTGCCCTCTGCTCTTGCTTCCTAAGATTTACTGTAACTCAACCAGGCACTCTACCACAATTATTATTTTACTTGTTTTTTTTTCCTTTCCAAAAAGCCCCCACATATTTGTCTGCTTGCACAGCCCTGTAAGAGCCTGGACTCTGCTCTGCTCCTGGTGTGGGGACAGGCTCCTGCAAAGCCCATAACAGGGACCCTCCAGGTCCAAGAGAAATTCCTGGATGAGAGCAAAGGATGTTAAACCCCAGCCAGGACCATCACTTCAAGAGCAGAGCTATGGACCATTCACCACAGACCATTTCAGAATTAGGCAGTGTAAGAATGATCCTTGTCTGTCATTTTCTGGCATTTTACTGCATAGAGAAACCTGTGGAGCTGGAGACCATCTAAACCACTGTGTCCTTTTGGGATCTGGCTCCTTACTCCTTCCTTTGGGGCCTTTTTGCTCATTTGTTCACTTTGGAGCTGATCTTCATTCTTGTCTCTGCAGCACCACTTTCCCCTTCACATCAGTGAAGGATTCAATCTTTAAAAAAACAGAGTTACAGTCAGCCTCATGTTTTTTATTCCCATTAGGAAGGCAGGATCACCCAGCAGGTACCCAGATGTAGCTCCCAATGTTTGTCCTCTCCAGACAGGGAGGACAGGGCTTCCCAAACAGCTGTGGTGCAGTGAGTGACATCCCTGACCCCAGCAGGGGCTTGGAACCAAATGATCTTTAAGGTCCCTTCCAGCCCCAGCCATTTCATGATCCTGATAAACACATACCTATTGCTTTTGAGTCTTAAAAGCATTTGTAAACCTGGACCATCACTGTAGATGACATTGTTCATGTGCAATAAAGGTGCCTACCACCCCCAGAATTATGAACTGTCCATGTACCCACCCACCTAAAGAGATACACAGCTTCACTGGACATTTTATAGTTTGTTTCTTTCACTTTTATAGCCAGCATTGCACTGATAAATATAGCTGTTTAACCAAAGTCAGTGTACTGGAGGCAGAAAAGAGATAAACCACGAACATTTATTTGGATTCCTGCTGCAATAGTGTAAATATTAAAGTTCATTATAAAAATAATGTAAAATAGTCTTCTTAGTGTTATGCTGGCTTTGCAAATCCTTTTAATGACATCTATATTTCCAACTACTTGGATGTCAGAAAGAGATGAGCTGGTGCTAAACATGTCCAGTTTGTTGGGGTTTCATTCAGCTCTTTGTATTGCCAAAAGATTTTTCAGCTTCTTGGGCCTTCTTATCTTGTCAGAGGCTATTATTTTTTTTATTCCCATGACAGTTCACTAGAAACAGAAAGTATTAATTTATATTTTACTCCTAGGAAAATGGCTAGGATCCCTGCCTGAAGCTCTTGAAGGGACTGACAGGGTTGCCAGGTTGCCATTTGGAGAATTCCACGCACGGGTTCCCGCTGTTGCAGATCTTTGGGGACAGTGACTTGGCCAGCACAAAGAGGATCCACTATAACCCCCCAGAAAGGACCACAAAGGTGGAAAATGATTTAATGAAAACTCTTGTTTCCATTCTGTAAACCCCTGGTCCACTTCTAAGGACCTTTTCCATGCTCCTCTAGTGAAAGCTGTTTTCCAGGAGCCACGTGCTGCTGCTGGAGCTGGAGCTTTGGAGCACGGGAAAAGTTCTATTGCATGAAAAGGATAGTGATGGAAAATTTTAACAGCACTGATTGTTTAGCTTTTCTTCCCTTTTTCAAAATGAAACACTTTTAAAATCAAGCTATTTTTTTTCCACTGGCTGCTTTGTGAGCACGTTTTTTCACCTGGTTCCAATCTAGACTTGCAACGCAAAGAGTGAGAGCATCCAGCACACTTCCAGCACAGCAGGGCTCACTCTTCCCAAATTCCCCACCAAATCCTGTGGCTTATCACAAAGGAGCACAGAATAAATACGGCTCAACACCCAGCACAAATCCTCCAAGGCACAGAACAGCTTGGAGGGGTGGTAGCAAAAGGCTCTCCCTCCAGACTGGTGGTTCAGTGGCTGGAAGGCACCGTATCCTCTTTCTCCCTGCTGATTTCTTAGTGGATTTACACCAAAAATGATGGCAACTGGGGTCCAGCCCTGCTGAAGAAATGATTCCTTCAGCAGCAGCCCAGCAAAATGTCACAAAGCACAGGACTGGCAGGGCTCAGGAGGGGTACAACACCCCTGAACCCGCAGGGGATTTGTTGAAAACTGTAGGTGACCCAGCCTGAAGAGCTGCAGCACAAGCTGTGAAGAAGAGCAAACTAACTAAGCCTCTCTGGAGCAGTGCCACCCACGGGGACAGGGCACAGAGCCTGTCCCATGGCACCCACACGGCTCTGCAGCCCCTCAAAGGGAGGGGCACAAAAGCCACCCCAAAGTCAGATATCCATCAATGGCACAAGGCACAAACCCCTCCTGGCACAGCTCGTGACCAGCAGAAATCTGAACTCATGCAGGGAAGGAGCAAAGTTTAGATAAACCAGGCTCCTTCTGGCTGCTCTGAATTCCAGGGCCTGGGACACGGGACACAATTCCTGCCTGGCTCTGCAGCCCTTTCCCCCAGCTTATCAAACCTTGTCTTGAAACAATTTTGTCCTTGAACAGATTTGTTAAGCAGTGTAATATGAAGATCAAGGAATAAAGATGAGGAAAGGCAAAATTAGATTAAGGCTGTAGATAGCATTTGAGTATAACTAATGCCAAAAAGCCAGAGGGCAACATGTCAACAATTTAATGGGGCACAACGTAAAATAATGTTTTCAAAACAAGCGCTTCATTGGATGCTTCCCCTTTGAATCAGATAAAGTATATCACTACAGACAGATTTGCTTTGATCTATTCTGCAGCAGAAGGTCAAGGGTGTCTAAAGCAGCTATTCAGAGCTCATGAGTAATAGAATTAAACCACTCAGATCACATCTCTGGACTCTCAGCATCCCCCAGATGTGGGGCCAACCCTTGGGGTGGGGAGCCAAGCCTGCACCCCTGGCTGGCAGCCAAATTGGGTGCTGGTTCTGAGCCCAGCCTGCTCGTGTACAGCCTCTTGTGGGGTGTCTTGAGGCTGAGGAGAGATCAGGAAGCCAGGATCTCTGCTCCCCTGTTTGTGCAGGAAGCATCTCTATCTCTAGAAAGCCAAGGTAGCACCCACCTCCATAAAGGACTTCGCTCGAATTAATTCATTCTAGTTCCAGGCACAATGAGGTATTTGTGAAACCTGATCATTGTGAGAATGACTTAACCCCAAAGCCATTTTCCACCCGTGCTGATGGTAACAAGCCCAAACTCTGCCGTGCCTTTGGCTGTGGCTTGCAGAGGGGCCAGTTTTACCTGCTCTGCTAGCCCAGTGGGTGAGAAAGGTGCTTGTGGGGCACAGCAAGCAGAAAGGGAAGGTGGGGAATGGAGGCAAATAACGGGAGAAGATTAAAGCAGAGCAGCAGGCGTGTTTCTGATGGCTGCAGTGCACAGCACCTCACCATGCCATGGCATCTCACGGCTTCTGCCCCAGCTGTAAAACCTGAGCAGAGAGACGTGCCACAAAAACCCCTCCAGAAGGGCCAGACACAGATGTTCTCTCCCAGTCCAGGGGATATCCAGCAGGCTTGCTCTTGGTGAAACCCTGCAGCAGCCTCAGCTCTCTCGCAGAGCGTGGCTCACGTTTTCAGAGCCGTGCCGGGCTGAGCCCTCGCCAGCCCCACCTGCATGAGCCGGGAGGATTTGCTGTGAGCAGCCCTGAGCCCTCGGTCACTGCTGCAGGGGACTGCCCGGCAATGAAGGCAATAACGGGAGCCATTTATCTTTGGGATGTCACCCTGATCACGGGCTCTGGCTGCCGGTGTCCCCGGCACTCGCTGGGTACAGCTGTGCTCACTGCCTGCTGCTGCTGCTGCTGCTGCTGCTGATGGAGAGGGCGGCTGGCACAGGGCCCCCTGCCCCCCCGGGTCGGGTTGGTTTTAGGAATTACAGCCTTGTCTCATTTCAAAATGCTGGCAGCTTTTTGTTAGCTCGGTTTTGTTTGTGGTTTTTGTGCTCCTGAAGGGAAATGCAGGCACACACACCCAATCCACCTCAGCCAGGCAGATCTTCTCGTTCCGTTTTAATTTGCCTCTGACACGAGGAGCTCAGGGTTCCTCTGGGTGCTCAGGATTGCTCTCCCATCATCCACTCATCATTCCCTCCCAAATCACCTGGTGATTTGTGCTATCTGCCTGCTTCAGGCAGTGCCTCTGCAGCCCTTCCGTGCCCTCGGAGGCTTCTCCCAGGAACCAGCCATCCCAGGCCTCCACAGCATCCAGCCACAAAAACTCCAAGGATTTCCAGGCATTTGCCCAAATTCCCTGTCTGCACAGAGAAGCACCCGGCCAGTGAAGCCACGGCTGGGATGCACCTTCACTTGTTTGTGATGCTCTTCTCAAAGTGTCAGGTTTTGCGTCTGTTCATCAACTTTGCCTTCTTGACCTCTGAGGAGAAGTTTGTTTTCACAGGCTGTCACGTCTCAATTAGCCCTGTCCCCTCGGCAGGGCAGCGTGTGACATGGGGTCACCAGGTCTCCACAGCTTTGTAGTTCCAGCATGGGAAGGTAAATAAATACATCTGCAGTGCCCAGCAGTGCCTGGAGCTGCCCCTTCCCAGAGCAGGGACACAGAGCAGGGACACAGAGCAGTGAACCCCTCCGATGAAGGCAGAGGCCTCTCCTCATCCCAGCTTCCCAAAGGAAAAGAAAACTTGGCAGAGGCAATGCTCAGCCCAGAGCACGTCCAGTGCCAGCCCTGAACCACAGCTCTGCCAGGGAGGGGCTGCAGACAGGCAGCTCCAAACCTTGCTCTCCTCATCCTGCTGTGCTTTCTGCAGGCAGCAGAGCCTCTGCCCTGGAGACCAGTAGTTAACAGGAAACCAAACACCAAGAGGCCCTATAAAACCTCCACATCCCTCTGCCGGAGCAGCCCCAACCACTTGTCTGGCAGGAGTGATTCTGGATGGTTCCAGCTCCAGCTCATCCCTCCTACAGGCAGCACCCCAAGCTGCCAGGCTCTTGGGATGCAGAACCCCTCCGTGCCTCCTCCTCCTCCTCCAGGAACCTCTACCATACCCAACAGCTCACACAGCTCCAGGAAAAATGGAGCTGACCCTAAATCCAGGGAAGAAAAGGGACAGGAGCAGCCAGAGCACAGCCACGGGCTGCACGCTGCAGGCTGGGGGAAGGAGAACAGATTCAGCCCTGACTCATCCGGGATGAATTTGCCACCTCCAGCCGAGCCTGTCGGGGTGCACAGCTCTGTGCGGCTCTGGGCTGGCTGGGAGGGGCCGATTGCCACCCTGGTCTGTGCTCAGCGTCCCCTGGTGTCCCGGGAGGCAGCACCGAGCTGGGGCTTTGCTCCCAGGGTGTACCACGGGGACTTCGCAGCTGCGGCAGCGAGGGTGGGACTCGCTGATCGCTAATTACTGGAGCTTGTAATCAGCGAGAGGCGCCGCTGAGGTTTCTGTGCCCAGAGAGCTCCAACTGGCTGTCCTGACATTTTGATGCCAATTACCAAAATGCCCACACTAGAAATAGCTGTAATTGATAAGGCAGGTCAGCGTGTGTTAATGAAGCTGAAATTGAGACAAAAATGGAAATGAAAGTTTGTGACAATGCAAACAATTTTCCTCTCGCTCTAATAGCTGGGTACAACTATGTGTTATTTATGGCTGGGTTTTTTAAATAGGATGCTTCCTGTGAGGCATCCAAAGGAAATGCCAAGTTTTGCATCCAACGTGCTGGGATGGGCAGGACCAGGTGGGTGCACACAGTCACCCCAAGCCCACCAGGACAGAGGGGTCCCATCCTCACCCAGCCCACCCCGAGGTGGGTGCTGCAAGTGAAAACAGCCGGGGTGGCTTTTTTCCTCCCCCAAACCAGCCAAGAAGCAGATGGAAGGGGAAAATCCCTCCTCTCAATTCCTGCTAGACTAACATTTTACCTGCAAAATTGAGGTAGGAGGCTTTTAAATTACTTGTAGGTGGATCTGGTTCTAGAAACAGCTCTGTTTTACAACAAGTCTTTGCTGTTTGAAGAAGGAGGGTGTATCAGCAAACACAGAAACAGTTAACTGCAGCCTGATGTTCCTGCCTGCTCTCCCCAGGCTGCTGAAATGCAGGGATTCGGGGGTCGCAGTCACAAATTTACCATTAAAGCAAATGCCTGTTTCATCCCTTTCAAGGGTGGGTTTTCTTTAAAGCTTTCATCCTGGCAGAGATGTTTGAGGAGCTAAAAATAGGCAGCAGAGTCACGTGAGAACCTCCGGATGTGAGAAATCACATAAAAGATACGAGTGTGAGTCCCTGTTTCCTTGGAAATAATAGTAGTAGTAATTCTTGAATGTGAGGTTGTAACAGCAAGATCTGAAACCGGCCCCTTGTTCTCTGAAACCCTCCGTGGGCAGCCAGGGCTGGGTGAAAGCAGAGGAGAAACTGCCCCAGAGCACAGCAGTGTGTGAGGAAAACCCTGCCCTGCAGAGCTCCAGAGAATCAGCTGTGCCAGGGGATTCTGTGTGTGCAGGATTGGACCTGGAGCCAGCCTGTGCTAGGGGATTCTGTGTGTGCAGGATTGGACCTGGAGCCAGCCTGTGCTAGGGGATTCTGTGTGTGCAAGATTGGACCTGGAGCCAGCCTGTGCCAGGGGATTCTGTGTGTGCAGGATTGGACCTGGAGCCAGCCCGTGCCAGGGGATTCTGTGTGTGCAGGATTGGACCTGGAGCCAGCCCGTGCCAGGGGATTCTGTGTGTGTGCAGGATTGGACCTGGAGCTGCTCCATGGAGGGTGGCAGAGCTGGGGCAGAGGGGCACGAAGCTCTCCAGGCATCCAGCACTGCCTGGGGAAATCCTAGCTGAAGGTTTCAGTTTGGGATGAGCCCACGGGAACCCCCCCAGTCCCTGCACCCCCAGATGTTGTGTCTGGATTTAAATTCAGATCTTCTGCTGGTGCTGGGTCAGAGGGCTGGCTGCAAGCCTGGGATTTGGACACCTCTGGAGGGAGTCCAGCTTGGGAGTAAAACCAGTGGCACGAGCCATCCCTGGTGGGAGTCACCGAGCTCAATGACAGCAGTAAAGGCTCTCAGCCCTGCACAGGAAATGGCTCTACTTTAATTTTACCATCCCCAGACCGAGCACTCTGACCATGCTCCACTGCAGGCAGCTCCCAGGGACCTGGGCATTGTTAACCCGGGCACAGTGACCTGTGGGACGGGACAGCTGTGTCCCCACAGGGCACAGAGCCATCCTCCAGCCACAGCAGCTGCCACCTGGGGCACGGGGTGACCCCGAGCCCCCAGTCCTGCCCCCATCCCTGCCTCGTGCTCCACTTTCCATCCCTGCACTGCCAGCTGGAGCTACACACTCCTCCTATAAATCCTTTCTAAATGAGCATCAGCATTTAATTTATTTCTGAAAGACTTACTGCTTTGCCTGCGTGGATTCTGCATGGGGAGCACGGGTAAAGACCAGGACTCAGATCCCAGAGCCAAGTGCTCACCAGTCAGTAAATGCTGGAATTTGGGTGCCACAGCCCAGCCTGCCAAGTCAGAACTTGGCACTGCAAGACAGCAGTGCTCAAACTTTCCACTGAAGCAGCTCCCAGTGCCCAGCACGTTCCTGAGCATCACTGTGGGTCACCTACAGACACGAGAGCAGATGTGGCTAAAATCCTTCTACTGCTGCAATTCACAAACAAATCTACTGGCAGTGGAAGACTGCCAAATTTTTCAAATTTTTTGAGCTGGATGTGTTGTTCCCCTAGGCTAGAGAAATGCCACTCTTTTCCTCACTCCTCCTCTCTTTCCTCTTGTTTTGCTGCCATCACAACCATCAGCACATTCTCTCACTCCTTTTTGCCAGGAAACAAGGAGGAAAGAACGAGACTCAGGAGCACCCTCACCAGCACCAGGATCACTCCTCTGAGCACCCAGCTCAGGTGGGTGGCACCCAGCTCTCACCAGGATCCTGCAGAGCCCTCACCTGAACCTTACACTCAGGCTCACTGTAAAAACCTCAAAATCAACCCCAAGCAGGGATTTTGCTGAAATGATCATCATGCCAGCTGCTCCAGCACTCCAGCACAGCCTGTGTGTGGCTCTGGTTGCCAGATGCCTTCATGAGGTTTTGTTCTGGATGGCCAGAAACCGAATTAGGCTGCATCCAAAGAGCCAGTGCAAGGTTGCTAGGAGATCCCTCTGTCTGCAGGGAGCTGACAGTCACAGGAGTTACTGAGGGGTGCAGGCTGCTGTGATAACGTTGTCTCCTTCTGCAGATGTGACTTTGTGAGGACTCCAGGCTCTCAGGGCAAGAAGAGTTTGGCTCAGCTTTGAAACTGAGCTCAGGAGCAGGGTGGGAAGGGGATGCTGGCGAGGCCATTGAGCACTGCCTGTATGGGCAAACAAATTGTGTGACAGCAGAATCTTCAAAATCATATCCCACTCCGAATTTAAAAAAAAATAAATTAGCTTCTCCCTTTGATGTAAGGTGAATTGCTTTTATGGCAGGGAAAATGGCATTTCCTCCCCAGGGCAGTGTTATTTCAGCAAAATCTTTGTTCTGCAGGACAGCAGACACTGCCCATGACCCGAGGGGATGCCCCAACCAGCCGGGGCTGGTCCTTGCCCCGCTGCACCAGTGCTGCATCTCGTGGCAGCAGGGCAGGATGGCCACTGTCCCTGTCCCCCAGGCTGCTGGGATGTGTCACAGGTTAATCACACTTGCTGATCAGGGCTGGTGCCAGGGGCCTCTGTGGGGAACAGCAGGGAATGAAAGCAGCTGCAGGAGTGGCGAGGGCAGGAGGGGACTGAGCAAGGGGGAAATTCATCAGGGAGCACTCCTTCCACTTCTGCCTTTAACTAATAAAATGATGCTATCCAAAAAGGTGAACTTTGAGGCTTTGGCAAACCTGCTTGCTTTAATGAGGCTGGGTGCACAAATTCTGCCCTTCAATGCAGCTGGTACCAGATGCAGAAACCAAGGGAATGAGGAGGCTGTTAAAGCAAAGAAGTGGGCAAAGAACATTAAAATCAACAATCTGTGATGCTCTGAAGCCTTGAGGCCATGGTCACCTGCAGCTGTTCCAGTTCCAGTGGCTCTGCTGGGGCTGTGGGATCCCTCAGGGACTGTGGAGATGTTGGTTCAGCAGGCTCTTCCCAAGATGGGATGGGGTGCTGTGCTGCTCAGCAAGCAGCCTCTGCTCCAAAATCCTGCACTGACAGCTGTGGCAAAGGCAAACCAAGCCCTAATTCATCACATCCTACTGTACCAGGCACATCCAGCTTCCCCAGAGTTCCCACCTGAGAGGGCAAAAAATATATATGCACACATATATTTTTCAACTATGGCCCTCATTTCACGCACTTTTTGGGTGGAGAAATTTCAACACTAATCCTAGGAGGAGAGGATGCAAATCTCTGCCTTAACACCCTCTGGAAAGCTAAAACTGTTCCTTTGCCAAGAGAGCACAAGACCAGTTCTCAAGAATCCCACCAGCAGAGCAAGTGAGCCCAGGGGCCCCCCAGCATTTGGGGAGCTGTGCAGATCCCAATTTCTGCCCCAAAGCTCAGGCTGCAGGGCAGAGGCTCCAACTGCAGAGGAAGCAGGAATGTGCAGCTCCTGCCTTGCAGGATCTTGGCTGTAACAGCAATTGGCGCAGAGTCATCCTTATCAGCTAGCACATTAATCTTAATTAACAGATCGACAGCAACAGTTCCTCCCTGGAGCTCCCCTGAGCATTCCCAGCCTTTGCTGTGCTGCTGCTCCAGCATCACTGCCGTTCCTGACAAGGAGGAAAAGACCAAATTCTGCACGTGGATGGAGGGGCTCCCCTGGCTCCAGCCCTCCTGGAGGCCCAGCTGAGAGAGCAGAAGCACACTCAGCCACAGCTGGGAGCAGGACCAGGAGCATCTCCTCCACCCCAGACCACAGGTCCTGGTCTGGGCTGTGATGTGACACCCACAGTCCCCAAACTGAACCATCCTTTGTCCAGGGACAGACCTGAGAGAGGAAAGGTTTCCACATGTTTGCATGTTTCTTAAAAGGAGGATTTTTTTGGAAGAAAAAAAGAAAGCAAACCCAGACAGATTATCTATGAAAATGTGGTAAAATCAATCCAAACCAAATCCCAACAGCAGGACCTCTCTCACCTTCTGCAGCAGGGACCCCACTGCTGGCATGGGACCACAGACCCCAATCTGTAACCCACTGGGGTCAGGGGCACGTGGGGATCCCCACACTGGGGTCTTGGGGCAGCACAGCTCCGAGCAAGCCTGAGTCCAAAGAGGCAAAGACTGTAACTGGGGCCAGAGGAGTGAAGAGAAGCAATGAAATACCTGAGGCTCCAGAGAAGAGCAGAGAGGTTACAACCCCTGGCTGCTGCAGTGTGAATTTAGGGCACAGTCATTCCCTCCAGGTAATTAAAGGGCACAGGGACAACATCCATCACACCTTGTCTGAGAACATCTCAGGTCAGATGCAGAGCCAGGACAGCTCGGGCCTGGCAGAGCTCAGAAAAGAATGTCACTCTCTTATAAAAAACCCCAACAAACAAAACACAACAGCAACACCACAAAAAAAGCAACTCCTTTGTCCAGGTCAGCAAATGCCATTATCTCTGCCCAGACTGGACCCTGGGGTGGAGCAGGCACTCATGGCCACAGCAGCAACCTTGGAGGACTGAAACCATGACTGTAACAAGCTGAGCACTGTGAATAAACCCTGTTAATTCACTAATGAAGGTGTCCCAGGACAGCCTCTGTGCCCCTTGCCCCCCTCCCTTTGGATACCTCCACGCTCAACCCTTGGGTGCAGCAGTGGCTGGGGTTAGGGATTCCTGCTTCCCAAAGGCACCTGGGAACCTGGAGCTCAGCTTCCCCACTGGCACAGGTGTTTCCAGAAGAGCAGCCTGGTTTGCAGAAGCTCCTTTCCAGGGGTGCTCAGTAACTGTGTGTGTTGCGGCAGCACGTCAGGCAGAGAGGTCAGCTCCGGGCACTGACAGCTGAGCACACTAATCCGAGTGTTTTTCCAACAGAAGAGAGGAAAAAACCTCATCTCAGCTGAAATACCAAGGCTTTAAAAATTAGTTGCTGTTCATGTGCAGTAGCTCTTGTTATTGAAAACACCATAAAAGTTTTACTGTGCTGACTTAGGGTGCACGTAAAGAACCTCGCTTGTCTTGACAGGCCATAAAGGAGCTTTTATGACCTATTGGGTCAATGATTTGCAAAGAAGGATTTACACTGCTGTCCAGGGCTGGGATGAGCTGCTGGAGGAGGAACACACCAAAAGTGGCACTCAGAGCTGAGGGGTGAAGCTGCTGTGGGGTTAACAGTGTTTCTATCCAGCACGACTACTGCCTTGTTCTTGCACAGATTGTGTAACTGAGAAGGGCACAGGATTATGTGCTGAGTGGGCTTAACTGATTGACCTTTATTCTTTTGGGGTTTCAAGTGGAGTTCTAGGAGGAAAAACCTTACCCATGCATCAGTTCAGTTCTCCCCTGGGGATAAATCTTCAGAAATCCAGGCTGAGTCCTCAGTGTTGCAACTGCTTTATCTTTTATCACAGTGTCAGCTCCGCTGGTCCAAGGTTCACTTTCAACACTCTCCTGGAGGAGCTCAAGGGAGAAGAGGCCCTGACTTAGTGAAATATCATCACCTTGGACTGATGTTGCCAGCTCTGCTCAGGACAGATGGAAGGGTGTGAGGAAGGCCCTGCTGTGCCAGCAGCCTCCCATCAGTGCCAGGGCTCATTTGCCTTTACAGAGCTCTGGGCACACACAGGGCAGAGACTGCAGCTGCAGGCAAAGCCCCTGTGAAATCCAAACACACACCTCCAGCCCAGGACCATGTGCAAGTGACAAAAACTGCCCTGGGAAAGGGGCTAAGCCCCCAGTGCCACCTTCCTGGGGCAGCACAGCCATGTCACAGCCTCTGCTCTCCCTGGCTAGCACAGCTTGTGTCACCCCAGGCCCCTCCAGCCCAGGCTTGGCTGCCCACTTCACTGCTGGTGTTGGAACCATCCCCAGGGGTGGGCAGCGATGGGGAGAATCACCCAGAGCACCCTCCAGGCTCCTGCCCAGGCTGCCAGCACGGAGGGAGCAGGATGGTGCCAGCCATGGGGAGAGCAGGGTGGTACTGGCCATGGGGAGAGAGAGATGGTGCCAGCTATGGGGAGAGCAGGATGGTGCTGGCCATGGGGAGAGAGAGATGGTGCCAGCCATGGGGAGAGCAGGATGGTGCTGGCCATGGGGAGAGAGAGATGGTGCCAGCCATGGGGAGAGCAGGATGGTGCTGGCCATGGAGGGAATAGGATGGTGCCAGCTATGGGGAGAGCAGGATGGTGCCAGCCAGGGAGGGAATAGGATGGTGCCAGCTATGGGGAGAGCAGGGTGGTACTGGCCATGGAGGGAATAGGATGGTGGCAGCATTGGGAAGAGCAGGATGGTGCCAGCCATGGGGGGACCAGGATGGTGCCAGGTAGGAGGAAGCAGGGTGGTGCCAGCCATGG
>VWZV01001101.1:327604-376819 GCA_013397155.1 Irena cyanogastra | reverse complement strand
AGGATGGTGCCAGCCATGGAGGGAATAGGATGGTGCCAGCCATGGGGAGAGCAGGGTGGTGCCAGCCATGGAGGGAATAGGATGGTGCCAGGTAGGAGGAAGAGAGATGGTGCCAGCCATGGGGAGAGCAGGGTGGTGCCCGGCAGACTCAGAACCCCAGGGAGCTCAGCTCCCGAGCCCAGCACCTGCGGGAGGGACTCAGCAGCCCAGGAAGATCAAACACTTCAGATGTTTCTGTCCCGGTGTGAGCTAAAGGAAAGCCAGCGGAGCGTTGATGCCGGAGGGTGGAAGGATCCCGCAGCCGGCACTCCCAGCAGCGGCGCCGCTCCCCGGGGCGATGGCTGCGGGCTCTCTGGGGGATGAGCCCTCCAGCCCCAGCTCACCCAGCTGCCCACGCTGCTGTGGAGATGCTCGTGCAGGTCGAACCCTTGAAGTGGGAGCCTTGCAGCCTCTCCAAGCAGCAGCTCCTCCTGCAGCTCCCAGCCCCATCCCCGGGGTCACGGCGCATCACAGGCATTGAGGTGCCTGGACTCTGCAGACTTTCCTCCCCAAAGCCTTCTCCTTCATCCCTTGGCATCCAGATGGATTGAACCAGATTTGCTGCACACGTGGCAACCAAATGAAATGGTTTCTTTGGCAACAATAATGAAAGCTTAGGAAAAAATCTGCTTTCTGTCTCCTGTGACTCCAGCAGCCCAGGTAACACAGAGAGGGAAGCAGAGAACTGCAAGCATCTGCCTTGAATTACTGCCTCTGATAGGAATCAGACATGCACTCCAGCATGTCTGCTGCACGTTTATTTATTTATTTGGAGCCTGATTGATTTAAAGACTCCCTATTGCCTGAGCAGCAGCATGGCACAGTAATTCACTTGATCTCTGATTTATATTTCATGTTCAAGTGAAGCAGGACGCTTCTGTCCAGCACAAGAGCTGTGTGTGCCAACATTGTGCTCAGCAGCTTCAGAGAACCTGGGCACATAGAGAAGCAAAAGCTGTGGCTGTAGAAGGGAGCAATCACAGGATAAAAGCCCTGTTACACATCCAAACCTGTGTGGCCAGGGTCACAAACTGAAATGAGGACTCACAAATACTGTCCCTATTAGCCCCCTTGCACAATGCTCAGTCCCAGGCTGTGTTTTCCAGCCAGGATCCATCGTATTTTATCCTCTTCCCAAAACACTCCCCTCACCCCACAGCTCCAACAGCGATCCAGGGGTCAGTGATGCTCAGTCCTGAGCTCTCCAGCCTTTCCATGATGCTGGAAGACTTTGAGCCTTTTAAGCTGAGCAGGAGAGAGCACGAGGTCCAAGGCCCTCCCCAAACTCCTCCACTTTGGCCCTGGTGGGCCCTGGATTTCCTCTTTGACTTTGTGCCAGCAGGCCTGGCTGCTCTGTGCTGGGTGAGGTAACTGCACCTAATCAAGTCCCTCTGCTCTTCTGCCTCCCATATGGGACAGGATCAAAGCTCTCCACTCCACAGGCAAGGGGGGCCCAGGAGGGGTGAGACAGGAGGGGTCTCCTGGGCTGGGAGGGGGATCAGTCAAGCAGAGACACCCCTTTTCCTCTGCCAGCATCACCCGTACCCCTGGCCCTTCCGAGACATCCCCAGGAACCTCTGTCCCCAAGCAGAGGCAGGAGCCTGTGAACCCCAGGGCAGACAGGGCCAGCAGTGACCCCTTCACCCCATGCCCCATCACCCTCACGGTGCCAAGGGCTGCAAACACCCCCAGGTGCTTTGCCACCACATTGGTGGTACCAAAAATAGACGCGAGCTATTTCAAACGTTTCTCCCTCCTTTTTACAGCAATTGTTGCACGGAGCAGAGTTAGGATCTGCTATTCTCTGCTCTGCTTCCCACTTGGAAATGCCTTCTAGAAATTAAGGAGGATAAAAATAGCAGCATTCAATGGGAACAGGAGCGAGCTCTCCTCCTCAGAAGACGCTGCAATCACGCAGCGCCCGCGCCACCGTGAAAAGCGCTGCCAGGTGATCTCCTTCAAAGCTTTGTTGAATGAGGTCCCAGCCTCGTAATTTAAGGGGATGAAGTCCTTCCTGAGGCTGTGAAGATTTGAGCTTTCCAGATCTATTATTTTATATTAACTCCTCCTGGACAGCCTAATTAGACAAGGGAGAAAGGGCTGCTCCCTCCCCGCTCCGTTATCCAGGGCCTTCCTCCTCCCGCAAGAGATTTTATTTGTGCTGCACAGAAGATTTATCAACTGCCTTTATAGCCCTCTCTGCACTAAATCACACTCCTAATGGATAGCCTGAGGTAAGAGCACCACTGTTTATTTTATTATTTTTTTTAATCCATGGAATAACAAGGATATATGCACTCAGAGCTGCAGGCTGAGCTCTGCCTCCCAGGACAGCATTTTAAGACTCCCAGGTGGAATTACTTGCACTGGCCAAAATCCCAAGAGAGAGCTTGTGAAAGCCTCAGCAGGAGCATCTCAAGGTCCAGTGATAAGCCAGGGATGACTGGAGCAGAGAGGCAGCTTTCCCTGCTCACCCTCTGCTCCTGTGTGTCACCAGGTCTGTGACCAGACCCCAAGCCCCTGTCCCTGCAGGAACAGATTACCTCCAGCTTTGCCAGCAACATGGAAATAATCCAGATGCAGAGATACAGTTAAAAAAAATCTCTATTTACCCTAGTCCAGATGTCAAGAGTATTGTTAATGCTAGATAAAGGTGAGAAAAGAGGAAAGCATCACTGGATTTCAGTGCTGTTTGAGATCCACTCCACCATCCCAGCTTTCGGGAATGCCAACCCCCTTCTGAAAAGTTAACATGGAGGAGAACCTGTTGAGCAGCAGGAGAGTCATTAACCCGCTAGAAATAAACTGCTGGGAAAAGCATCTCCCAGTGTGCAGCAGGACAAGGCACAAACTCCCCTCCTGCAGAGCCATGTGTAAAATACAACACTCAACACATCAGCAGGAATAACTCCAGAGACTCAGGGCAGGCTCCTCCCCAAGATGAGGAAGGATGGTGGTTTCTGCCTTCTGGTTCCAGCCAGGAGACCAGGGCTCTGAGAGCCTCACATCCTGCTCCATCCAGCTCCTGCTTCTCAGACAGTGGATGGGTGTGGGGAGGAAAGGGACCACGACAATGAAATCCTCTAGATAAAACCCTTTTCTCCACTGGTTAAACTCTCTGGCTGGCAGAGAGGGCAGAGAGAGCCCACAGCACCCAGCTCAGGGGGATCACCAGCTCTACAGGAGTGAGTGCTGGCTCGTCACTGCTCTCAGTGGAGTCACCTCTCACTTGTTTTAACTCCTTGCCTTTGACCCAATCTTTTGATTGATGAGGACTTTGGATATATAAATCTGTGGGATTTATAACTTGGCACAGAAGGAAAATGATGATTGGCAACTCTAACAGGACTTGCAGAGGATACACGGGTTCATTAGGGCCCAAAAGCAGAGCTGGTCCTGCGTGGTAAGATAAACTGATGCAGGAAACAAGGGTGAGGCTTGAAAAAGCTGCTGGTGAGGGGTGTCCAGAGGGGCCAGCTCCCCAAACCTGCTCCAGCAGCATGGAGAAACAGAAAGCAGGCTGCTCTCCTGCTGCTCCTGCAGCCTGGCTCCTCCTGCCAAGGCCAGGGGGATGGCAGNGGTGGCAGACCCTCCTGGGATGGGTGGAAAGGTGGAGGCAGCCAACACAGCCAGCAGCCAGGCTGAGTCAGAGCCAGCAGCCTGCTCGCAATTCCCAAACCTGGCACCCCCGTCCCCCGCCAGGCTTTCTCCCGCTGCGAGTGTCATCACAATTCGGGAGCTCTGCAGGCAGGGGAGGTTCCCATCACTCATTTTCCCCGTGCCATTGTCGCACAGCCACTCGCAGGTCGATGCCTGTCAGAGGCTGTCACACAGCCGTCACATCCCGCTGCCGCGACAATCCCGCCCCGCAGGAATCACCGTATTCCTTTCCCAGGGAACGCTTCCCTGACTCCGGTCCGCGTTTCCCTTCCTTAACTTCACACCAGCAAAACTCGAGTTGAATGAGGAGAACAAGAGGAGCAGCGAAACACATTTCCATCGCCGTCTCCGGGTAGCGAGCACAAGCCCTGGGCACGCAGGGACGCTGCCAGGCTCCCGCAGGCTCTGCCATCAATTCTGCTAAAGCCTGCATGCAGCCCGAACCCTCAGCCAAAGCCCCAGCCTCTCACAAGGCTGAGCAGAGGGATTGCGAGATTTCAGAGGCTTCTCCTTGCTGGGAATGAAGAAAAGGGACGTGTGCTTGTGAGAAAGGTTGAAATGCACGAGTTTGCTCCCGGGCAGAGCACCCACAGGTTTCCCCTGGCTGTGGGGCAGCTTCTCCATCCAGGCTCTCTGAAGCCTCTTCCAAAGCCATTGGGAGGCTCAAGGCTGATAGACATCTCTTCAAACTTTTGAAAAAAATCTGGATGTATAAATAAATTAACCCACCCAGAGAGCAGCATCAGCCTCGAGCCCTAACCAGTTCCTTCTGCTGCTCCATGATTTTGTCTTTCTTGGATCAGAAAGAAGTTAATTTAATGGAAAGCTACTTTTTTTCCTGCCCTTTCTTCATCTCATTTTTATAAAGCCCATAGGGAAGTAAAGCATATGAACAGAGACAGCCTGCTTGCTGTGGAAGCCAATTTGCAGAGTGAGACAGTAATAACCACCCAAAAGGGTGGGAGGGATTGCTGGCCCTATTTACTCTTGGCTTATGCTGGTGATTCCTTGAGAGAGTCAGAAAAAGAGTAAATCCCTATCAGACAACTTTCAACAAGTTGTGCTTTTAAACTGCACCTTTATTCTACCCACAGAATATCTCTACAACCCGTGTAAAAATACACCATCTATATTTAAGATTATAGCTTGTGTATATTAGATCAGTATCAATTTCTGGGTGAAGGCAGAATTAAAATTTCAGTGGTTCTGCTTCTCTACTGTGAGCTTTAATCCCCCCTAAAACACACATACAAACATGGAAAACTCCTCCTGCCAATTCCACACCAAACCTCCTGGGCAACATGAATCAGACAGCACAGCATGAGGAGGAACAAAAATCAGCTTTATCCATTCCCATTCTACTTACCTGGGCCAGTACGTGCTGTTCCTACAGCATTCCAGCCTCCTCCTCCTCACAGGGATATTCTGTACCCAAATTCAGCTCCCAAACCTGTCCTTTTCCAACACTTGAGAGAATCTTAGAGCAGCTTACACCCTTCAGATCTTCCCCCTCAAACTCCATCCAGCTCCAGTAGCTGTGGCCAATTAAAAAGCTTCCTAAAAAGCTTTTGATGTGCTGTTATCAAGGGTGTGTACACTGGGAATTTCACAGTATTTAAGGGAATATCAGCTTTGGATGCCTCTGCCTCACCTGCTGGCAGGAGGAAGGGAGGATTGCCAAGGCAGGGAGGTGGAGCAGCAGAGATTCTCACGCTGGGACTCTCTAGTTGCCACTGTGCCATTTTCAGTCCTTCTCAGAATGCTTTTGGAGAAGGGGAGAAGTGGAACAGCCTCTTAAGGATGTCAGAACACTTTTGACAACTCCTAACAATGAAGGAAAAGAAGCTGGAAAAAATTAAGAATGTTAGAAAGTAATGAAATTCCAGTATCCTGGGAATAATAAATAGTCATGGTGGAGAGCAACGTCTCTCTCTTTTCTTTTTCCTTTTTTTTTTTTTTGTATGGAGACAGAGGAGAACAAGGGAGTATTTCTTTCTTGATTCCTCATCTAGGAAGCACAACTGGCTCGTGCCTTCCGTGCTTCCTGCACAGCCAGGGCTGCCAGATCAGTTCCTGCTGTGTGAGGAGTGATCCCTGTCTGAGGAGCAGCAGGGGACTGCAGGCTGCTGCTGGGATGTGCAGCACTGGCTGCAGGAAGACAGCATTTTTACCTTTGCTATCAGTCCTAACTGCAGACCAGAGCTAGGCACACAGTGCTCTTTGCTGTCACAGGCTTCCATGCTCTGCCACAGGGAAGTTTTGCAAGTGGGATAATTGCAGTGGTGTGAAGTGCTTTGATTAGGAAATTCTGAAACAGCTTTTGATGTTATTGGTGATCTCTGCATGCAGGTTTTCCTCTGCTGAGAATAAACAATGAGAAAACACAGCTGAAGTTTTCAGTGTCTTCCTATTAGATGGGTTCAGCTGGAATCAGCATCAGCCCCAACCCTGCCTGGAAAAAGGCTCCACACAAATATCAAGCAATCCATCATTTTAAGGAAAAACAGTGAACAAGCCTTGCTGTGTCTGCTGACAGCAGGAGCAAAGGCAAGCAAGACTTGGCCATGTAAATATTGGAGGAACAGGCAGGCAGAAAGACTCGACATTTCTCTCTCCTTGTTACAGCTACAAAAGCCATGAGGGCATCCAGGTGTTACAAAATGCAGCCAGTCTCCCCCTTCCTTCCAGATCACGCTGGTTCTCCACATTGGTTTGTTCTGGTTTTCTTTTAATCTGATCCATTTGTGCATCACAAGTGAAGTTTCACAGCTCTGCTCTGTATAAAGCATTATAGGCTCAGGTTTACCTTTAAACAACCAAGTGGGGCTGCAGGAATCCATCCAGCCTGCTGCCAGGCCAGCCACCAGCCTGAGTCTGAACGTGTGCATCCTGGAGGGATCCACAAATCCCTGAGTGTGGCACTGCATCTTCTCCACACAGTGACAGCCAGCAGCAGGGACAACTGCAGCTCCAGCTCTGGAGATGGCCCTTGTCCCACGTGGCTCCAAGGCAAGGAATTTCCAGACCAGTCCCCTGAAATCCCAGCAAAAGGGTGACTGGGCAGGCTCTGAGGGAGCCAACACTGCCATGGAAGTCTTTTGCTGGCTCCTTTCAAGCTTTTACCTTCATATTGAAGCATCGAGGTGATGAAGATGTGGCCGCCTCCTCCTCTCCCTGCAGCTCCTCTGCTTTGCCCCCACGGTGGCTCTGGCACCTTTGGCTGGTCACAGGTTGAGGACAGGGACTGTACACTCTTCAAGGCAAGGACTGTTCCTCTCCTCAGTCCTCAGCATGCCAAGCAAGTGCTTTTCAGGGCTGTAGAACAACCACTACCTTTCCTGTTTCTTCTCATTCTTGGCACAAAGGCACCTGAATCGCTTCCAACTGAGGTTAAAAGGATCCAAGTGTCTGTTTGCACATGGGGTTTTCTAAAGCAACCTCTCTTTGTAACACACACTTCCCCCAGCATACCTAAAAGTATCCAAATGCCTTTTTCCTTTAGGAACTGCCCTCCTATTCTCAGGAAAAAGATTCTGTCACCTTGGCATTTTATCCGTTGCTTTGTTTTCAAATTTCAACTTCATATTTGAACAGTTACATCACATATCTCCCATCTCGGGTGGTGGAGGGGAAACATGAACTAGAAAGAGCACAGTAATTCACATCACCTGGTTTCCCAGGCAGAGGATCAAAACACAACACTGCTTGCAAAATATCAGTATTTTTATGCTACAAAAATACAATTAGACTCTCAATTACATTTTATTAAATTTACTCCTGGGACTTTGTTAGTGAAAGACAGGCGAAGGAACTCCCAAGGGCTCTCACTAAAAAAAAAATCCTCCACACTAAGCCTCGCCACTCCTGTAGCTACAGAAAGGGGAAAAATTATTATTTCCAGGGACCAGAAACCCAAATTCTGCAGACACATCTGCCACAAAGCCTCCCCAAGTCATGAGTCCCAGGGAACAAATTGGATTTACTCACTTGACTGAGGTTTTCCCTGGGAACAACCTGTGTTTGCAGAGGTGGGTGCTCGAGCAGTGGCTCTTGAACGAGCGAGACACACTGAGGAGCTGCTCCAACAACAGGACTCTCCACCTTTTCTGAATACTGGCATCTCCCAAAAAAGAGAGCTTGCAGATTTAATTAAATTTTACTATTTTATTTGTGAAAAAACTACAAGCAGAATTCATAAATAGACATTTCTATTTAAAGCAGGAAAATGATAAAGTGGCTTCTAATAACAGTCGTGCACATGCCAGTAACAGGAATATATTAACATCTTTTATTTGCTAGACAAAGAGCAGTGTCCAATATAAATTTCCCAAAAACATTTAAGACCTGTGAATTTCTGACCAGTTCACAAAACCACCATTGACACTTTAGCATGAAGATTAAAACAAACCTAACAGGACTGTCAGCTCTAAAGACTTTACAGAGCGGAAAAACTTTCAGAAGCGTTATACAAGCTGTCTTTCTGGGCAAATGAAAAATAGAGCTCGTATAATACATTAACATAAAAATCCACAAGATAAGATTATGTTTTGACATACTTAAACAAGCAATCTATATTTGTCTCCAACAAACAAAGCTAAGGAAATAATGTAACCATCTTTACACAGTAAATTAAGGTTACAAGTCATACACAAGAACAGAACTGCTTGCGCATTAAAAACTGTTCAGCTCCATTGTCATACTCTAAATGTTGGCTCTTAAAACCATTCGGTTACATACAAGCAAAGGTTATTATATAGTCAGCAATTAATAAATTTTCAATAATTTAAGTTTATGGTAGAGCTTAAAAAAGTAGACTGAGAATGATCTTGGTAAGGCAGGTGAAAACATCTCAGTGGAAATAAACTCACAGAAGCCGCTGCCAAATTTTGTGTCTGTCCAATTTGAAGCAAAGTCCCAATTGAAATAAATAGCCTGGTGGTGTAAAACGCTGTCACCTTTCCTTTGCAGAACTACGTCAACTGAGCGAGTCAGGCAAGCTGTGTCGGTGTCTGTGTGTGTGTGTGTCTGTGTAAGAGTCGAAACTTTGCCATTGTAACACTGTGCTTCACTTACCTGCGTTCTGTGCCACTGAACACCGTGAATCTGGTCCTTCCCTACACTAGTGTTTGCTTGGTTTGGTTCTGGAACACCTTCCCCACCAAGGGCGGGCTGGCTCACGGCCACGGCGCGGAGGGAACCCCACCTGTGGTGCCGCGGGAACGGCAACTTCCGAGATTGGGAAAGCAAACGCTGTCCTTCAAACCCACAACACAACAGCTACGGATGAGGCTGGGGGGTTCCATGCTTAGCTAGCACTTCCTAACTGATTGCAGAATTACAGGTCACTTGTTCCAAAGAAACTTTCCCATCTGTTTAGAGCAAGCTACTTCGTCGAGGAGGCACGCCAAAGGGACAGATGTTACCGACTTTACCACGAGTAGCTGGGTACGGCGTTAAAGCTTTTTAACTGATCTACAGGTCTAGTTTCACTTGAAAAAGAAGCCATTTCCTGGTACATACAATGCTATTTTTTTTCTTTTTTTTTTTTTGCACAAATTCCCAGATCCAACAAAGAAGGTGAGCACGTGGTTTGACTTGAAGCACCAGAATGAGCCCTGCTGAGGCCAGCAGGACCTGCCACTCGCTCACGCTCTTGGCTGGATCGCGGCCGAGATGCACGCAAGCCTAATTGATAATGGATCATTTATAAAGCAGTGCAAAATATACAAGTTCAGGGGCATCTTCAAAAAATCTCTCTTAAAAAATTATTCCAATACATTTCAGTAAAATAAATAAATATGGCTGACCAGTTTACCCTCCCTGAGACCCTTAAAGGAATAGTAAAAACTGGAAAAGGAATGTCTTTGCAATATCCCACTAATGTTAAAATGTGGATTGAGATATTCATAGTATTTAAAACTATGTATAATAAATTGTCTTGATGCTCATAGGAAGCATCTGTTTTCCTTTGGTTCTTTAATACTTTTAAAAATGCTTACAAAAGACAGCCTATACTGTGAATATAAGCAGAATTAAGTTGGGGTGCCCATGCTAATGTTCAGAATAAAACCACTGCTGCCAAGGCACTGCCACTGCACATGCCTTCAAGCAGGGGCCCTACCAGATCCCTTAGTCACACGCTTCTGTCGCCAGTGTGAAAGGAACCTACATCTGCTACTCAAAACCACACAGATTTGAAAAGAAATCTTAAATCAGTTGCCTCCACAAAGAGAAAGTTCTCTTGCCAAGCAAATAATTCACAATGCAACAAGCAGGCACAAAGTTGTCAAAATGTGGCCCTCTTTCATCACGCCCAAAAGTTATGCATTTAATGTCAGATGAAGCCACAGCCTCTGCGCCTGAAATTACTGCAAAGCACCCTGGGGCCACTAAATAAAGATGAAAAGCCAAAGAGGTTTGGGGTTTGTTTTGCTTTTTAAAAAAAGTTCGTTTCACCTCTTCAGCTGAGTGTTTTAGCAGGATAATGCATGGAAGGTAAACTGTAAAGCAACACTAACAGGCCAGGAAAAGAAATTATAGTCTGGATAGCTTTAGAGTAAGAATGAAGGAGATGCTGGTCATGAGCATGAGCCACAATGTCGCTCACTTGCCAGCATGAAAACTTTTCCCTACTTTTGCTCCCACAGCAGGAGACTCGGAAGTGTCCGAACGCTGACAAGCCCATCACTGGACAAGATGCTATTCAGAAACCACTCCTGGAACACAGATGGACTTCAAGGATAAGAGCCACCCCAACAGCATGGACGGGACAGATGGAACAGGGCTGACAAGCACCGACCCACATGCAGCTGGAGTGAGCACCAGCTCGGTTCCTGAACTCGGGATTGCTCCCAGGCTCCCCGCTGCCTTCAACCCAGAGCAACCACTCCAGTTCTAGTTACCTCAGGCACTGAGGCTGCTGGCTGGAATTCATTAACAACACCAACACGTGTGGGACTGGCTGTGCATGACACAGCCATGCTCATGTTACCAAACACACAGATCTGTGGTGTAACACCAGCAGTCTGGTTGGGAACGCTTCTGCTCCAGCTGGGCATGGACCTGCACATCACCAACTGAGTGACCCTCAGGGAAACACCAGCCACCTGGAGCAATCCTCTCCCATCTCAGACCCAAAGCTGTAACAATTAAAACCATGTCTAGTACACTTTAGCCATTGCTTAGGGAAGAAACAGGGAAGGAACAATAGAGAGAACAGGTCCCATCCAGGTTCAAACCTTCAGGAACACTTTTCACCTAAGACCAGTTCCATTTCAGTTTCAGTACTTTCACAGAAGGGGAATGTCCCAGATCTTGAACTGTTCAATTATTTTGTTATATCACTTCACAGTGTTTCAAGCACCAGCGTTTCCATGTATTGGTTTCAAATAACCCTTTATATATATTTATTTATATATATATTTATATATAATTTATATCAAAACTGATAGTACACAGTATAACTGGAAGAAGAACTGAACTTAAAAAGGATATGTTGAAAGAGGATGGAGTTTGTGAATGCAATAAATAAAGCCCCCTTCCCACCCCACCCGCTCCCTACCCCAAAACAAAAAGTTGTCATGTTCATGGAAAATTGTGCACAGCAGATATTATAAAAAAGTAGATTCAGGAGCACATCCAATTATAAATGATTGTTAGGAAAATCATATAAAACAATGGAATACATAAAAGTGTCAAGAGTAATCGCTAGGGTGAGAAATTCCTTGGTGGCCAGATGCCCACGGCAAGCAGAAATTATCCTGGTTGCATCGGTAAGAGGTCGATGTCCGAGAACGTGTGTTCAAGCAGGGAAGAGGCTCTCCAGGATTTGAACAGCGTGGGCAGGTGGAGTGTTTGAATTTCATACCCTGATTCATAGTTTCCACAACCCCATGTGCAATTTTTCAGAAAGATTCATCGTTGACTGCCGACATGTCCCCCTTGGGCGTGGAGGAACGGGACGAGCCCTTGTCTGTGCTCTCAGAGCCCGAGCTGCTCTGATTCTGTTGTTCTGATCCTGCACTGGAGGTCACTGTAGAAGACGACGTGGATGAAGAGCGAGTCTTTTCTTTAAAGTCTGTGATAATTACTGTGACATTTCCCACTGTGACTGCCAGCTGCTGTGCGGTACTTCTGTCCACATTTTTCAGTCTGGGTCTAAAACGAATGAAAAGACATTAATTAAAAATATAAAAATAAAGCAGAAAGGAAAAGTTTATTAGGAAAAGCATTTGAAACCAAACTCTGTGTGACTCGCGCTCCCTCGCCTGTGCAGATAGCAGTGGCTGGGAGGAGAACCCAGGCAGACAGAGCACTGCAGAGCACAGGATGAAGGTGTGACCTGCTCCCTGTGCCAGCCAGGCTCCCTGTGCCTCTGAGGGCTGTGGTGCACACTCAGCCCCAGAGAACAACCTGTCTCACAGAGCTCTGCACAGGGAGTCTCTTGCAGGCTTCTCCCTATCCAACCCTGCCAGAAAGGAGGACACCACAGCAGAGCCAAGCAGACAGGAGCCAGATAGAGCAAAGGATCTCCTCCCCAAGGGGCAGATGAAAGACTTCTCTTATCTAAATTCACCATCTCATCATGTGCCCTGATGTTATGAGACAAGGCTGTGACTCTGCAATACAAAACCACATGAAAGCATTCGGCCACGGCTCTTTCATTCCCCATGTTGGAACTCTGCAGCTGCAAACAACACAGGCACTGGGACAACTTGGCTTCTCTTTCAGCTGCTTTGAGCTTTTACAAATCAGATGCCCAATCAGCCTATGGATAAAGTAGCTCATAATGTTCCCTCTGGAATTAAGGCTATTGTAAATAAAATCCAAAATGTACAACGGTATTTTTTGCAGCCAGAGCTTTTGGTTAGAGGAAAAAGAAAAGGGGAAAGAAAAAAATACAAACCACCTGAAAAGAACCCACTGGTATTTATTGCTCAGGATTATCTCGGTAATTTGCATGCTGTGCTATCATTCAATTAGTAATGTAGCTAATAAGGGTCGAAGCTCTAGGAAACCGACATTCGAGCACATTTCACGGGCTGGTCCAAAGCTCTGCATCAACAAGCCTTGGACACTCCTCCAGCTACCAGCAAATTCCAAGTCAGCTGCAGAGACTGCTGTAATTTACAGCTTTTGCTCCTAATTAAGGGTCAGACTTAAGCAGCGGAATATTCCCAATAGGGAAATTAAAAAGGAGAGTCTTTATACATCAGTGAAAAGTAGCTTGCTGAGAGCTGCCTTATGGAGAGGGATGGAGGGAAGGTTAATTTACTTTGGGATCAAGCTCCAGCTTTTAAACTACTCTGCCTTTTCTCCTCCTCACTTGCAGCACACAAGGCTAGTGCAGTAAAACAGAAAAAGAGGGAATTAAGCTCATTTTCTACCCACTATGAACACTCAATGGCTTGCAGTGGTAACAAGGAGAAAATCCTTAAGCAGCAGTTATCCAAGTTGTATTCCAGAATCAGAACAGAAAAATGCATTGAGGACAGATGTACAGCTTTCGAAATAGAACAACTGTATTTCTGCAAACTTCCTCACCAAAAATAAAGTTACCGCACCAAAAATAGTATTTTCATATCTAACCTAGGAGGCTGCTGCAATTTTTAGCAAGTACCACAGGAAAAGCATTTTTAATAGACAAAAAATACAAACAAAAAACCAAAATACTGCTGCACTGGGCTAACACTCCTACTTTCAGCATCCCCTTTACTCCAGGACTGGCCTTTCCAAGCCCAGAGCTGTGCTCTGGATTCCCAGGGCAGGGAGACGTGCCCACGCTGCACAGACACACTCACAGGAGCTGCCAAGCTGCACAGGTAACCACGGGGAGATGAAATGATGCCACCTCGTTTGTGGCTCACAAGAAAGGCCAGCTGGCTCAGCAGGTTGTGAGGTTTCCGCCGGCGCCCCGGTACCGTCCCGGCAGATCCCCCGCGCGGCCGCGGTGTTCCCGGAAGCGTAGTACGAGGACGTATTTTCCTCCCCGAGCCCCGAGTTCCTCCAGGAAACCCAGTTCTTCCTGTAATTTGCCTCGGTCATTTGTTTCCTCTTGTACTCAGAAAGAGCCAAAATGCTGGCCCAGATACCGGAACAGAGCCTGCTGCCTCCGCCTTCCTACAGGGTTGGACGTGAACTCCGGCTATTGCTCGTTAAAAGGCAGCTCTGAGAGTTGTAATTAGTTCAAAAAGAAAAAAAAAAAGAAAAAAAATGGAGTTGCCCATGCATCTTTAAATGCCATGACAAAGTAACATGGAAGGGCTGTGGGAAGCAGGGCTGGGGTACAGGATTTCCCCACAGTCCCACTCATAAACCACTCACATTACCACTTTTAGAACTGAGCCTCCCAACCATTTCTCTGGGAGGTTTTCAGGGTTTCCCCTGTACAAAGAGCTGATTAAGCACAGATGGAAACCACCAATCTCTTCAGCACATGCATACAATTTTTGCTTCTTATAGAAGAAAGGGATTGGCCCACTCATGTAATTTTGCAAAATTAAACACCCTGATGCTTCAGGTTTATAGCAAAAAGCTTTTATGGCCAAATAAGTGAAGTGTTTCAAAACATTCAATCTGAAAGTACACAGGAAGGCATGGTATAAACCAAGACATATTGTCAGAAACAGGCATGGTATACAAGAAATTTAAATAGGATTTCTTAAAAATCCAGAGAGCACTAAAAGACAATTTACAAAAAAAATCCAGAAAAAATGTTAAGCAATATGGGCATGAAAAAAACTTATCATTCGGTAAAGGTGAGAAAAAGACTCTTGACAGCACTCCTGAGAACAGTGAACTGCAAGAAAAGTTTCACTAAACAAAATACTTGAAAAGACAGTTTAAGTAGTAAAGGAGATGAGGTATCCTTTAAAAATACCCAGCTAGACCTGGTACTATTAAGGCTTAATTAGGCCTGGCAAAAGCTTGCCACAAAACACGGACTAAAAAACTTTGCCGTAGACAGAGTGACTCCTTTAATGAGTAGAAACAATTATTTGATGCAATCTCTCAATTTAATATTATGTCACTAGTCAAGTACATCAAGCCTCCTGCATCCTAAGTCTCAAAATAAGTACCATTTAAAGAAGAACAGGACAAGAAAAGAGTCACTGCAATAAAGCTGCCTCTCTGTAATCAAATCAGGAACGGACACTTCACTCTTTGGGGGCTGAGGAAGAGTTAACAGCAGTCCCTGCAAACAGCTCAGTCTTGTAGCACAGCAGATTTCACACTGCCCTCACCGCATTCCAGTGGGTTACTGTGCAAAGGATATTCCCTCTTTTTAAAGATTTTCATGCTATTATTGAAAAACTTTCAAGATAAGAGTTTTCTGTTGTCACATCTTGCCAACTGGAATGCCAACAGCAGTGCCCACCATATTTCCCACGTGCTTTACAAGTGTTTGCAGCTAATACTGCCTCAGTTCACGTGGCTTCACTATAAAACACCTATTACAGCACATTTTAAAGAGAAATGCAATTCTTATACAGCCCACACAAGCAAAGCACCCAGTTCTGCCTCCTGTAGCTCTCAAGTTCAATAATACAAAAACTGTTCTGTGATGCTGAATTTTTGATTTAAAAAAATGGAAGAACAGTATAGGCAAGACTAGGAATAAAACTCTCTCCATACGCTCATTTCAAACTTAGACAAATATCAAACCAGCCATTTGTGCTTTTTGTTGATAGCAAGATCCCAACAAATCTGTTCATGTATACTTAGTTCCTGTATACTTGGAAAATTATCTTGACAATTACAGTGACTGAATTACGGATAAGGAAGTAAAAAAGTAACCTTTGTTACTGCTATCGAGTGATGATAAGAATGTGATACGATTGCTGGTTAATGTTTTTCCCCCACTGTGTCTACAGCCAAAAGCATTACTACCCAACTGACAATACAATTATTTTAGCAGAGAAATGAAAACAGAATGGACAACAGAATTAGTATTTCCAAAGCCTAAATCTGTCCTCACTAGCAGAGCGTTCAAGTGTCCAACATCAAAAAAAGAAGTGTTTGCTTTTTAACACAGTTCTCAGATACCATAGGCTCAACTTTAGTCTAGAGTTACCTTGAAGTGTGATTTGAGTCGCTGGTCTTCGTTGTAGTATTCCCAGACTGTATGCTGTTTGCTTCACTAGGAGGATCTTTCACAATATCCGACTTTGGTCTGTGAGAATTGGAGAGAAGAGGGAGATTACGATGTTGGTTTAACTGCACAATTAACCAATGCACAGTGCTACTGAAATCGCATCACATTTAATACTGCATCCTTCCAACTTACTTAGTCTTCTTGTTAGTGTTCTTCTTTGTAACACTTGGACTAATTTCCTTCTCTTTGTCAGGTTTTTCTTTGTCTTGTTTTTCCACTTTCTCCTTCTTCTCCTTCTTAGGTGGTGGTGGGGTTGCGTATTGCTGGGCAACTTGTTGTGCCACCAACTGAGAGTTTATTCTAGGTTTCCTATAATGACAATGAAAAGAGAGATCTATAGTCAGTCTTACACAGTAAAAATAACTACACTGAGAGCAGTATGAAGATTTATTTCAGCAACTAGGGAAGAACACTCCACTTAAAGAACCAAATGGATGTCCTTATTTGATGTGAAGTACTACTGCTGTAACCAAACAAGACAGAAACGTTAAAAGAAAGAAATACTCTGAACTGCCATTTCATCAGGTTTTAGCATCTAACATTACTACGTATAATGCTCCCTTTCTTCATCTATGTCATGAAATCACACCCAATTTTGTGGGGGACAATAGTGAAAAAGCAGCTTTCAAGAAGCTGCCAGCCATACACTGTGGCTACATTTTAAGAAAAGGAACAGAATGTGACAAAAAAAAGTTTTCTGATAAACATCAGCCTCCTTCATATCCTTCAGTTTAATTTCTCAAATAAGCTTCTGGTTCAGCAGCAGCAAACTTTGCACAAATAACAAAGAACAAGAGAAGGTAACTGAGATGACTTTGTCCCTAGGGCCGGGCTGGCAGGAGCACAGGAGACAAGTGGGCATTCACACTTGTACTGGGAACAGCCGTGCCAGCCTCCGACACACCGTCCTCACGCCATTGTCCCCAGTCCCCAGTGTGCTCAGACAAAAAACACAAGCAAGCTGCCTTTCAAAAGCTGCTTCCACTGCAAATTATGGCTTACAGAGATGAGCTTTGCATGTAACCAATATCTGGGTTATTGATCCTCTCATATCCCACAGGAATTGGTACCTTTGTCTCTCCTGCATTCCTCATCCAAACTCTAATGTTCTCTCTTGACAACTCAAAAATTTTCCCCCCTGGCACATCACAAAGCAATTTATACTCTGAATACCTTGGCTATTCATGATCTATTTGATCCTTTCAACACTCCAGAAATATCTATGCTCCCTGTGACCACACAGCTAGTGGGAGAAGAACGAAAACAGGTAATCAACTCCCTGAGTTGTCCATAATAAACCAAACACTAATTGCAACAGCTGCCCAGGCTTGTCCAGAGCTGTTAAATTGTTCATAAATACAATTCAAATTTTGCACATAGATCAGACTACAACAGATTGCCAGTGAAAGCTGCACCCAAGTACCATCAGCTCTACAGCTGGCACACAGAACCCCAGGGGGTTTGTGCTGCAGAGCTCTGTACCTGCATCCAGCTTCTCTATGAACATCCAGAGAGGTTTCAAGCACCTACTTAGTGATGTGATGTGTTGGAAAAAAGTATAAAACATTAATTGCTCACACGTAACATTTGCATTGAGAGATTATACACACAAGAGAATACCCAGAGAATTTCTACTCCCTGTCATGGGAAAATCCAAGTATCTGCTAAGCCTCTCTTGGTACTGGTTTCCTGTATAATGGTACCAAGCTGTTTTTACTAAAGCCAGATATACCCAAATATTTCATTTCTCTACCACAGATTATTATAAAGTCTATGCAACAAGTTGAAGTCAGGCCCCTGACCCATCTCAACACCTCTGGCAATTGGACTTTTCACCCAACACAGAAACTGTAACTCAGCTGAGGCTGCAATCTGCATACACATCTGAGTGAACAATGATCTGGTTTTCAGCCTTAAGTATCTGCGATAGGGAAACGTTTTGTAAATCAGATCAAGCAGTCACCTGTTCCACAGAACAGTGAAGGTATTTAGCATCCTTGAAATCCAGTACACAGTAATTTCTGTCTGGATGACTTAGAAGAAACACGTAAAAAGAAGTGGTTACACGGAAAAGATTTTCAGATTGATGCAACCACACTAAAAGCTGACAGCAGTAACTTGTGTCAAGCAACCTGCTCACCGCCTACTAAAAAAAAAAGATAAAATGTCAAGAAATCTTCAAAGAGAGGGCAGATACCATCTCCCTGCATGATTATACATGATTAACCTCACTGCTTGAAGCTGCCACTTCTGCCCAGACTTACAGTTATTTGCTGTTTACACAACCAGCTACGTCAGAAACCTGAGCCATTCACTGGAAATCCCAATTCATGAGAGTTCTCCCCACCTTGCACAACTCTGATGTGCTCCTTGTGATGTGATTTCCAAGCCTTGTGCCCAACCTGTGCAGCTGCCCTTCCTGTTTCAGGAGTGCTGCACTGCTTGAACAGGGATACAAATTTTAAAACGCAAACTAAAATAAAAACCAAACCTACATAAATATGTGCCACTGCATTTCCCTAGAGAAGGCTGGAATGGCAAAAGGAGCAGCCTTAAAGCACTCCTGTGGAGACACTACCCCATGCTCTTCTGCTCCTTATCTGTACCTGTGACAGCACACTGCATTTATTAAGTTTTATTTTCTGGCCAGTCACTGACCTAACCAGCACAGCTTCTCCAAAATCCTTATTTACACATTCCCTCCCACCCACCAGGATGGTTTGCTGGTGAGGGCAAAGCCAAAACTGGAAGGGAAGAGAGTGAGAACCAGCCCTGCCCATGGGGTCTCTCCTGCCATGAGGAAGGGAGCACAAAGACTTTGGCCAACACTGAGCATCTTTCAAGGTCTGCTGCACTACTAGAACAGATTTTTTCTTAAATAATGCAAATAACCCAACAACTTTCCAGTTCCTAATCTGACTGTTTCATCCATGCCAGCAGCAAGCTTAGGAAAAGGGTAAAAACCAGGTAATTTAAGTAACTGGCACAGTAATAGTAATAATTACAGGAGTAATAAAATCCTTCAAGTAAGGCCCACACTGCCACTACAGCCAGGACACACTGGTTAAAAGCCCTTTACTAAAAAGCCAAGCAAAGCAAGTTGAGCAGCACATTTTTAACCACAGCAAACTATAACCATAGGAACCACAATTGAGTAAAGCAGCTGCAACATCCAAAACTTACTCCAAGTTTCCCTGCCTACCAAAAATGATTTGGCCACCTCCAAAGCGAATGCTTCAACCCAAATACATCACTATTACATTAAAGTAGTTATCACTTAAGCAGAACAATCTGAAGAGAAAGTTACAACTACTTCTAAACTTTATTTTTAAGAATAAACAGCTACAGAAACAAGTATTAACCATTTCTCATCCCTATCTTCTCATCAGCTTACTTTCTGCAACATTCAAGTGTTCAGGTACACAGGGAATACATCTAAGTGACAAAAATCAAACCCTAGCTCAGCCTCTTCAGGCTTTCTAAACAGCACTCATGCTTAAAGAGCAACTATGTTGTAACTACTAGAAGGCTGGAAGTATCAAGACCACTCACAACGCACAGCTAAAAAGCCTCAACTTCCCAAAAATTATCTGAAGAGATGCAATACTTAGTGTTAGACTTAGTTCTGGAATTTTCAGTGCAAGTGTCTGAAATAGGTGTGCTCTCTCCTACCTGAACTTCTTTATGATAGCAAAGTTATGCTTTGCTTGAGCAATTTTCCCTTAATTTAGGTGACAGCTTGAGTAGAGATCCAACACCGATGTGACAAACAAATGCAGATCGTTTTTCTTTTTACAACATGAACAGGATTTCCTTCTCCCTCTCTAAAACTAAGAGCATTTAAACAAAATTAAACTGTGCTTTCAAAGTTATGTACAGGCAAATAAATTGTTTCACATTAATTGAACTGTAGCTTACATCCCAGGAGCAGACGTTTGCACAACTCATGACCTCTGCAGCAAGGATATACTGTTGCATGAAAAAGCTGAAATATATTTGTCTGCTCTAAGAATGGCTGTGGCATCTGGGTCTCTTCACCATCAACTCTAGTAAATGATGCACACAAATAATCTTTACTACCTTTTAGCAACAGACTTCACAGAAACACTGTGCCTGCAAATATAAACTATATGCAAATATACAAATATATATATATACACACACTATATGCAAATATTGTACCCTCAGATTGCCACATGAAGTGACACTGGGATGTTTCACTTACAGGAAGTGGAATAAATGCAGGACTTTTCTGAAGGGCTCACTGCCTACATTGCTGTGCTCTCTGAATAAATTAAAAATTAAAAAGCAAAGTGTAACTTTAAAATTCTGGCAAGTAGTGTTTCACTACTTGCATTTCATTCTGTATCTCAAAGCTTCTCTTTAAAGCATGCTTCAGAACCAAATCCAGAGCATGGACACCAAGGAATTCTGCTGCTCCACTCACAACCCCTGCAAGCAGGCTTAGGAGCGCAGCAGCACAAATCATCACACATCCAACACGGGAGTTACTCTGACCTGGATTTCAGGAGGGATATAGGAGGATAAGTTGCACCTCATTTTTCACATGACTGATTTCTGTATCTGTTTGGGATTTCTCTGGCCCCGCTGCCTTGAGAAAAGGGAAGGCACCAGTCTCCTGCAGACACCACGGAACAGGGAAGTGACTGGGCTTTATCCCTACAGCAACACAGACCTGGAGGGACCCCGGCAATCCCCAGCAACGTGGATCCAATTACAGCTGCTCTGACTTCCCTACAACTGTGTTATCAGAAGAATGAAAGTGGCATCGAGTGGGATTTCAGAGTCAAAAGCCTCATGTAACGTGGAGTAGGGAGGATTTGGATAATTTCATGCTGTTCTGGCTTTGATGCACGTGGTGATACCAGCCGACCTCTGCGCGGCTCCGCGGTGCTTTGAGAAAATGTGTTTCATGCACTGTGCAGTGTGAAGTACATTATTATTTTAATAACCCCAGTCACACATGAATATATCTTTGAGCAAAGAAAAACAAGAAAACAAGACTAAAAGTATTTACAGTGTTTATAAAACAGTTAGTGCCAAAGCACTTGTACGAGAAGCATCCTTCTGAGCATGAAGCAGGATTAGAAACTAACCCATGAGCACAAACTAAATTAACATCTCCTCAAACGAATTTTATATCCAGAAGAACCAAAGCTTTGGAGAAATTAATCTATAAACATGATGGGGTGAGCCCCCATTCCTACATGAATATTTTCCAGCTCATTTGTGATGACCTCAGGGTCCTTTTTAGCAACAAGAACAAGGATGAACGGACACATTGTCCTTAGAGTAGAACTGCAAAGCAGTATGAAAGCTGTATAAATTTATCTCAAGTTCTCCACGTGATCCAGGAAACAAAGCAACAACAACAACAGTAAAAGAAGACTAGAAGGACAAACTGCAAGAAATACGTAACTAAGGTGGAAGAACAGATTTTTCCTTTAACACTGATGTGCTAGCACATAAGTCACATGTTTTTATTTAGAAGACAGACATTTAAAAATACAGAAGTCCATCTAAGGAACACGCACTTGTGGGCCTCAGGTGTTGGGCACAGCAGCAAGTTTGAAAGACTCCAAGTGTAAGTCTGAATATTTTAGAAAAAAACATGATAGAAAACAACAGCTTCACACGAAGAAAGCAACTATTTGTCACAAAATAAACTAAGTACATTTAAAACTGTACAGCCAGCTCCAAAAACTGTTCAACTGTTCAGTCCTCCTTGACCATCCAGTCCCTCTCTTTCCCCTCCTGGAAGAGTCAAGAACAGGCAACAGAGATAAAGAAGCCTCAGCTTTGCTGATAACTATTTCCAGCCGTGACTACAAACCTTGAGCTGGTCACATTTCAGAAGATTGTTTTAAACTTTTTGTTTCTCCACCAGAAGTTTTTAGACTTCAGGTCACTTCTCACAGATTGAACAATCTTCCCCAGCCCCCACTCCATCCTTATGTTTGTAAACTTTAAAAAGTTCAAAATTATTTGCAGTAGTTAATATTTACTAGGCTCACACAAAGCTGCCAGTTCTTTGCCTTTTTGGAAGAAAACCTGCTTTTCTTCTATTTTTTCCAATTTTCTTTTGAATCAAATAAGAATGAGAACACAATTAAATGCTGTCACTTGCATATACAGAACAGGACAGGCATTCCTGGTTGCTGGGAAGTGTCTGGTCAGTGCCACCAGAGGAGAGTTGAGACTCTGAATGATGCCTGTAAAAAAAATACTCCATTCTTGCTTGTTACAGGAGCCTCAGCATTACTTTTTAAAAAATATTTGGGCATGTTTACAAATCAAAGTGTATAAATAAAAGAGATTTATTCCCAGAGTTGTCATTGCACAGATTCTGCAGCTCATGTTTCTGAATTTTTTGTAGTGAGAACATGCAAAAACAGTTCTAAGAGAGTCCCAGAACTGCTCTATAAACTATTCCACTATGACTGCTCAACAGCACAGTGTAACAGGTTTTTCAGTACTTTTCCAGTTCTTTTTTAATATACATTGTTCAATATAGTCCTGTTACAAAAATCTGAAGTCAGGGCTGTAAGATGTTTTTGGAAGTAGTTTGATCAGAATTTTGCCACCCCAAAATGAAGCAGTCACAGATTCCTCAAAACACCCATTCTAATACAGTACAGAACTAGAAACTGCAAACGAAATGCAAACATGAAAGTCAATCTGGATCATTCACTTCCTATCAAAGTAAGAAACATCTTACATGGTGCTTCTTGCACAGCTGGACTTAGGACCTGGTGGGAGGCCAGCAAGAAAGGAGCCTTGAGCCAGAAAACAAGGCTATTTGGGATTTTGTTGGAAAATTTTCAGCAGAGAAGCATCACTGTTTGCATTTCTGCAAGCATTTGGCCTCTCTTTTGGTTTGTTTTGGGGTTTTTTTCCACTGGGAAATTGCTAAATCAGAATAGTTTTTCTGGTTAAAAAGGGTTGAATGTGAGTGACCACAAACCTGGGGCTATTCTACCAAATCCCATGGGGTCTGCTCCTTGTCCATGCCTATCACACAACACGACAAAATCATTCAAAAAGAGATATCTAACACTGTATGGTGTATGTGTTTTGGACCACAGGTTAATCCTGTAGAGGGTTAGCCCTGTATTAAATCCTCTGTGGAGGGTTCCTGATACCAAGCAGTTTCAAGACAGCAGCAAATAGCAGCTTCTGTACACTCTGGCGAACAGAGAGCCAAAAGCAAGAGTTAAACAGAAGTTGTTCTTCAGGCTCCTTTGCTACCAAAGTGAGGACTGAAAATAGCAGTGATGATGAGTAACAACGCTGAGTATCAGTTATTGGAACAGAGCCTGACGTTTACTTAAGCGCTAATACCGTGAAATTTAACTTACTGTGTCTGCAGGAGGCAAAACAAAAGTCACGCTGAAGTTCTGGAAGGAAGGCTGCTGTTCCTCCTTTCAGAGGAAAAGCTTGCCTGGAAGCACAGTCGGCGCTGGCAGCCTCACCTGCCTGCTCACCTGTAGCACCCTTCTAAGCAGATCATTTCATATCTAATCTCTACTAATGAGTGCCAGCGAAAGCCCCGAGGCTGCCCAGCAGAGGCTCATCCCACAGCTGCTGTCTCTGACTAGTCCAAATCCCTGGAAAACACTCACTTGGATGCCCCCAGCCAGCCCCAGCTCATCCCTGGAGCTGCAGCCCCCACAGCTCCCTGTCAGAGGGCAGCGCAGGAGCTCTGGGTGTGTATAAATAAATATATTCACACACCACGCCCAGCAGGACAGTGCTGAAGAGCTGTGTACTCTAACTAAGGATTGTTCTGTGTTCATCTGCTGGAATTAACTTCCAATAGGAACATCTTTTAAGGACTAGAGTGGGGAAATGTGTGAAATAGCTTTTTCTGCTTTCATTAAAAAAGTAACATTTCCTTAAATAAGGCGTTCAACACCCTTAATTAAATAAGTACAAAATTAGTAAAGAATTGGCAAAACACCAAATTTACCACATTTTAAGACCATTTTTATCTTGTTTGATGGGGAAGCAGAATTGTCCAAGTGATTACAACTTCATTATGCTTACAAATACTATAAAATTACTACTTCTGATTCATGACTACATAGAAAATATTCCCTCCCTGAGAATGTTCAAGTCCAAGTTGGATGAGGTTTTAAGCAACCTGGCCTAGTGAGAGGTGGCCCTGCCCATGGCAGGGAGGTGGAACAAGACGACCTTTAAGGTACCCACCCAAACCATTCCAGGACTCTATGACTCTGTAAGACTAAAGTACACAGCCAGAAATACAGTTTTTCAGATGATTTCTTGCTCCATTATTTTACTTTAAAAAAAAAGGTTTCTATTAAGATTTTTTTAATGGTCCATTAAAAAAAAATCATAAATTAAGAAAATACAGCACAATACATCTCTTCTTCTTAAAACAAAACTAACAATATGTAATAGATTAAAATGGCATCAACTCCCAATTGCAACATCACCCTAAATTCCAGCCGAATAAAAACAACTTTACAACTCCCCTTCTTGCCCTCTACCACCAGCAGTGGTTTGATCCAGGCCTATGCATTCCAGAAAGAGCATTGCTTCCTATTCAGTTATTGCATTTTCAGGGAAGAAGTTCTCCAGCAACAGAAAAATTGTGTGGATATACACAAAAACCACAACTGAAATGAGATGCAACTGAAAACGTAAAGATCATGCTGAGCCCAAACCTGAAAAGATGGCCTTGACATTCCAAAATCATTCTGCTTAGGTATGCCAATTTCCTCGGTCACCAATATTTTTACTTCTATGTTGCAAGTGCTGCACAAGCTTAATTTCTGGAAAGTTACGGCTACCGCCCTGCTCGTGCTATTGACCCATCACAGATCCACTCGGAGCTTCAGTTTAATCCATCACTGAAAATTCCAATCGCTACTTCATACTCCCAAAGAGGAGAATTTATCATGCAGCTGCTTCTGGGGTTTTCATCTATGGCCATACCTTACTGCAAAATACCAAATGTTCCTTGATTTACAGGGACTTACAAAGCTGTTATGGAAAATCACTGATCTCAGCACAAAATTTACTTGCCTACAAGCACCAGAATGATGATAAAACTAAGGCCATTTTACTTGCTTGACAAAAATAAGCTGCTCTCACTAGCAAAAATTTGAAAACAGTTCATAAAGCTGGCAGCAACTTAGATATGTATAATAAAATACATGGATTTACAACAAAAACAATTACTTAAAATTCTTCTTATTTAACTGTTTGTTAAGTTACTTATAATACTGAGAAAAGCACACTAGCTCGAAACTTCCTGGTGAGTAACAAAGTGTAGTTGGGCAGCATGAGGGGATAAATGAGTCTGATAAAAACTTAAAATGCAGATTCCACAAAGCAACTGCTCATGGTTATTGTATTATAAATTCAAATAACAAAAATATGAGGAAGATAATAGTTTTTAGCACTAAAGCTAGAAACTAGGAATATCAGGCTTGGTGTTATAAAACTACCTTATCACTGGAAGCAATATATGTATTTTTGTTTTAGACACTGAAATCCTGAGCAATAATGGAAATTGTCACATATAATCCAGCTTGACATGTCCCATCTGTGAGCATCTGCCTCCAGGTTTGGGGATACTCGAATCTCACACTTCAAAATCACAACAGTAGAGAGACCAAACTTGGAAAACAAGGAACAAAAAAGAGAGATGCAGAGAAAATATGCTCCCTACCAAAAAAAAAAAAAAAAGATATGTCAGTTAAATTCTCAAGCCTATCACTAGCTCAGAATTTGGAGAATAGTGCTTAAATACACAGAATATTTACTGTGTGAAAAATGCAAATCACTTGAATACCCAATCAGTGGATAGAAAGGCACAATGGCTTTTCTTAAAAACAATGAAAGAATTTCTGCTAAGCAACTCTTGCAAAGTGCCCTCAAAATATGTGGGTTGGTTTATCAGAGCAAAATTCTGCTACACTTGGATGACACTGGAATACTACACACTTAAAAATGAAGACTTCTCTATCATTTACCAACCAGAATAAGTCCAGATAGAAGCAAAATGACAAACTACCATTTCTACCACACATTCTAAATAAACTTAATAGGCCCTAAATCTCTAGGGATGCCATAAAAAAAAGCGTCAATTGAGCAAGGCAGTAATTTTAATTCAGCTACATCAGACACTGCAGGCTTCACCTAAATGAGCAAAACCTGAGCTTTTCCAGCAAGCCATACCTCCTTTTTTATTAAAAGAACATCAACGATAGGATTTCCTTTCATATGAAAGCAGCATTTCAAGAGCCCTTGAACAGCCAGGAATGCAAGCTTCATGACAAAGCCCCAGCCTGCAGCAGCCGTGCACTTGAGAGAGACATCAGGCTGCTCCAAGGTGGAGCAGACACTGCCCGGGAAGCAGCACAGGGAGCTGGTTCCACTGGTACCAGTGAGTGGTACCCCACCTACTCCTTCACACCTCTGTCCCAGCACCACCAGCAGTGAAAAGGTCACTGCCAATGGTTTAGAGAAAACCTCACTGCTCAATAACCCAGCTTGCTTTTCTAAACACGCCAAGAAATAAAAGCTGTTCTGAAGGACAGGGCAGGCAGACAGGCGTTTTCAAAAGGCCACCATGTGCTCAGAGGAGCTCTTTTTCTCCATTGTGTTCTCTGAAAACAATGTGATAAGTGAACACAGATGTACCAGTGACATTTGGGGGTGTCCAGCTCCAGCAATCCTGCACACGCTGCCGCTGCCCGGGAAAGCCGCAGGGAAAGTCAGGCTGCCGTCGATAGCTGCTGTGCAGGCACTGTGGGAACAACACAGCTCCAGAGCACTGGAACTTTTGCTTTCAGAATTATTACTCCTGGGCATGAGGAACTGACCCAGATGGTTTCAAAATTTGCTAGGAAACAATATTATGATACTCAGTTTGAAAGCTCATCCTCCCACTAGCTAGAAAGCCTTAGATGAAGCTATTTAGTAAACTTTGGTTCCCGCTCGGACTACCAGCGTGAGTTACCTGTATGTGCCTAGCATGATGTAGGACAGGGCAATACAGCTACCTCTGCAAATGAAACTAGCAGAGAGTGCTCTCCTACACAACAGAAAGCCAGGAATAACTAATTACAACAACAGAATCATTTCCGAGTTCTCCGCGAGCCAACTTCTGAGCTGCGGATAACAATGATAACTACTTGTCCAGACAAACTATCATTTTTCAAGAAAGTTCGCAGATAATCTTGAGCCTAAATGCTGATTTTATTGTCCTACCACTGTTTTCATCCTGATGACTCCTACTTTGCAGCTTTGCATATGCTCACATGGCTTGTGTTTATTTGTACGTACATGAACACACCCAACCAAAATCCTGAATTGCCATCAGTCTGGTACAAGTTCCAAGGAGGGAAAGCAGGCAAATTCAGTGAAGAGTTCTTTTCCCCCCACTTCTTAATTCTTCAAACAACTCTGGTGTTCCACCCTGGAGAAGTGGTTAGTCTCACTGAAAACTACCGGTTACACTGTGATCCTGCGCCAGCGGCAAATCACTCCAACTGCCCTGGCACCATCATTTAAAGTCATTTTCCATTTAAAGACTCTCACATCAGCGCCAGCACAGCCTTTCATTACCCATCCCACTTAATACCCACAATCTCTCCACAGCTCACTCGCTCGGTCTCCACTGACCAGGCAGCACACAGAGACTGATGTGTGGATTATTGGGATTCCTAATGCTTCTCTCCCTGCTGGCCAAGCACGGAGCTCTTGGCAGCCTGCCTGACCCGCAACACGTGTGGGTTTGTCAGCCTAATGCACTCTGTCATCTGCACAGGCTCGGGGCGAAGCAGGCCCCCACGGCTCCCAACACTTCCAGCTACTTCACTTCCCAGCCCTGGTGGAAAAGGAGGTACAGAAGTGAGTGTCCGGGTGTTTGTCACCGTGTGATTTCCGAGAGGCAAATACGTGAGGTAAGAACAGCAGCATCCAGCACAATCCTTTAACCAAAGGCTGGAGAGTCAACACGTGGTTTTCTCGTACAAAACATCCGTCCTCGCCTGACTGTTGTCTTGCAATGACTCAAAATCTGCACATCACAAATATAGATTTGAGTAATTTCTTTTTATATAACCTACCTTCTGTTAAACTCAATAATGACAGTGAAAATTCAAAGATATGGATTCAAAAATTATTTGTGACCAACTCAGTTGCCACTCATTAAGTTTAAGGTCTTGTTGTTAAATTGTCCCTCTGCCCGCCAATTACTCAGGACAGAAAGAAATGAGGCTTGGACATTTTTCTGTATAAAAGATATACTGAGGTATTTTTAGGTGTGAGACAATGCATCAGCCCTGTAAATCCCACTGTAAATTCTGACAGGATGAATATACAACAGGAAATACCATGTGACGTGCAAATAGCAAATAAATGCAAATTTACCATCATGTGTAACTAAGAAGTGTAACGAAAAGTGAAACTGGTTTGTAGATGAATGAAATACAGAAACCAGCAGAGATCTTACTTGGAAATTAAAGAAAAGAACACTCAGAATACAGCTGAAGTTTCACTTCCTCTGTAAAACAAAAGAGAACAGAAAGCACAAGAACACCACATGGCACATCCTCTACAACCTCCTCAGACAACACGCACTGCCCTGACACACTAACATTTTGTACTTTATATCTGATGTCATGTTACAGAGATTTTGTGAATTATATGAGCAGGGAAAGAGAAAACTACCAACTATGTAACTAAATACAGGGATTTTTAGACAACATACTACAAATTTTTTTTGTGCTAATAAACACATGTCAATTGTTTTAGATTAGCAAACACGGTAACAAAAGAAGTTGTTTTGTTACCGTGTTTGCTAATCTAAAATAATTGACACTACTAAACTACATTGGATTGAGTTCTGGTTTAAGCGAATCATCCAGCTCCCAGCATCACAATACCCAGGCACCTCAATCTCAGGTGTATTTATTAAGATACTCCTTGGTTAGGGTTTATTTGCATTTAACTACATGGGAAGGTTTTTAGAGCTCTGGGACTACACCCCACTGGTGATACACACCTACCAGATTAGAGAAATTACTCGCTTCTGGAGATTTACAAAAATGACTCAGTTGGATTCCACTATGCTATGCTGCTTCCTCCTCTAATTTCTTACTGGATTTGTGCTGCTAAATGCTTATCACTAGAATTTCCAAGTTAAAGCAAGCTAAAAACAGAACCTTGTTTTTACTCGAACACAGTGCGGAAAACAGAGCTGAGCAACCACTTCCTAAGGAGCTCCTACCCGCACTCCGCACCAAAACTAGGGAGTAAAAGAGCACAAGCTTTGGGCTTAGCATAACTTTGTGAGCAATTACACACATATGAACCGTCTAGAGGAAAAACAAGAAAATATTTTTCATCACCATCTCTTTTCATAATCCCTGGAGTCACTTAGAGCAGCAGCAAGTGGCAGGATTCGAACCAAACAAACCTCCCCCATCTGTCTGCACTGCCTACATGAGCCAGCCCTGCCTGTTCCTGCCATTCCTGCTTCCCAAACCCACCTATTCCCCCTTGATGAACCCACAAAGCCACAGGGGTTGGCACCAGTGCAGTGGCAGCTTTGTCATTCATGGTAAACAGTGAGGAAGGTTCTGAGTACTGAGGCCCCAGAATGAGTATTTACAGCCTGACCTGGAATCTAAACCGACTAATAACATCTTTAAAAGCTGAGTAGCAGCTTGGAAAAACATGCAGGCTTGAAGTGACTACTTGAAATTGATCACTTCTACTAAAAACACTGGGGTATGTGTGGCAGGAAAGGTTGAAGCAACCCCTTCATCTGCAGTAACACAAATTTTTTGCTTTTTCACTAAGTTTCATCAGAAGAAATTGAAAGCAATCAAATGCCACAGAAAAACACATGGAAATTATCATTATGGCACAAAAACAAGAGCAGCAAAGCTTTTATGTGCCTCCTTTTAACAAAAGAAAGTCCGCTTGACTGACTTGAGCCCACGCCCCGAGGCAGGGGCTTGGTTTGGTTTTGTTTCTGTTTATTTCACAGTTTCCTTGTTTATTCAGCTTCTTCCCTCTCCCGGTGGCAGCCAGGGCAGCACGGGCAGGAAGCTCCATCCAAAACCAACAAGCAGCCCTTGATCCTGACAGCCACTCCACGCTGCTCTTTGAAACACACATAGCCGTGTCCTCGTGAACCTGGAAAAAGCTTCAAGTCTTCTCAAAAGGAAAAGGGAGCAAATCATCTCACAGCTTCCTTGAAAAGAACTCCTTTTTTTGACCCCAAGTGTCACATTAAGCTCAAAGAAGCTGGTGGAGGTGAAGAGGGAAAAGCCAGCAAGTTACACAGTCAAAGCTTGATGTAGCTTAAATGCTACTCACACAGTGGTTAAAAAACTACCAGCGTGAGTTGGAAGAGAATCCTTTGCTTCTTCCCTGGAGGCTGCAGACATTTCCCAGAGATGCTGGTACAGATACCAAATGCTTGGGAAGCATCTGGCTTCTCTGCTCACAGACAAATGCACTTCGGTGATGTTTCAGACAATACATCCTACAATGAAGTTTAACCTCAGTGACACCAATTCCACCAGGTTCAAGCAACTTCTTTGCCTTACACAGGCAGGCTGACTGAGGCATCAGGGCTGAAGGAAGAGTGACATGAACCTTTAAAACACATTTTTTTAGCAGAAAACGTGGATACTAACCATCTTTTGCTCATTTTGACATCTGCAGCATGCTCTTCTTTGCTCTACTTCCTTTGGGAATGGTGTGCTTGCATTAAGGTACAAATCTGGGACCCTCATTCTCCTACTCTCAGGTACACCCAGCCAGCAAAAATGCAATGTGCTTTTTCATCACTGTTCTGCCCCAACAGTCCCCTCTTCTTTACAGTAGGAGCTGAAACACAAGTTTCACCAAAGCAGACAGACTCCTGTCAAAGTACTTGACAAAATAAGTCTCCAAGAAAAGGTTTTTCTCAGGAAAGTTGATTTTTAATCTAAACAGATATTGTCTCAAAGGCTACTATCTCAATGACTGACATAAAATACCTGATAAGCTCATAAAAGAACTTTGAATGATAAAGTCTAAAGAAACTGACCTGTTAATGGGCATCATCTACAATGCCCACTGCAAAACCAGGACACAAAGCCTTTCACAAGCTGTTTTTAACCTGCTTAAAAAACAAAAAACCACCACAACAGCTTCACACTCAGCTTCTTTTATAACACAGGTTTCAGCAACAAAATCTTCTTCTGTATTTTTTTTTCATATCAGCAAGAACATGAGGTCATATATTCTCCTTTGGTCCACTCACAGGAGAGCATCATTCCCATAACACAGGGTCTATGTTTTCTGTCAGAATTTTACAGACCACAAAGTTCTCCATGCAGATAAACTGTGCTGATCCTGTATATACATACTCTCCACACCACACACAGGTGTACAACAAACATGCTGGGTTACACGCGATGAGAAACTTTTTGGATCCTGCAGTCCTTTATAACAAGCATTTTATAGAAAGCAGCAGCAACAGTAGTACTAAGCTTGTGATGATCTGCTGGTTTAAGTCCAATAATATCTACAGGAAAATATAAGCTTAGTCTAAATCAACCCCATGAAGTTGAAAAACAGGCCCTCAGACTTGCAAACCTCCTTTCAAGGGAATCACAGAAAAGTGGAAAAATTTTTCTAAATATTTCATTCATTACTGCAATCACAGCATCTCTCAAATTCTTTCAACATAGGTAAGACAGTCTTGTATCAGCTGGACTGATTTTTGTACTGATCTGAACTTCCCCCTTTTCACAACTGTTAGGAACAGCCCACCCACTATCCAGGTAGGGTTCATCCAGATGCCTCAGGACAGAGAAGGAAGAAAACTGGTAGACAAACAGTCCTGGAAAAGCAGGAGTGGAAGAGGCTGTGAAAAACTAATACCTGCCTATCCACTGAAGCACACTAATTATAGAGAATAATTGAACAACTGCTTTCCTTACTCAGGGAGGTGCAGATAAGAGGCATGGGCCTTCTCATACCTCAGATGGGAGTTTAAAGTGCTCTCAGCTGGCAGCAACGCATAGAAAAAAGTCACCGGCTGTGACAATTAACAGCTTCATTTTAAGTCTCTTTTGTTCAAGTAACTCTTCCACTCAGACATATTACACAAAACAACCCTTCCTCAACTAAACAGATTTATTCAAGGCACACAGCTACAACCTGAATGCAAAACCCATAAGGCCCTTGATGTTGGGAAGCGGCCACACTGTGTTTTAATGCTGTGGAGTTAAAGGTGTAAAGTGGACAAAGGGTCCGGTGTCCTCCTACAACCCCAGCAACACTTCACTGCACCAACCCATTCTATTTAAAACAAGCTTCTCAGGGAGAATGAAAAACAAAGCCATGTAGCAGCCTGCAGAGGAAAGGGAGAGATGTCTACAAAATTAGTTGCTTCAGGACATGCGCAGACATGTGAAAAATGACCTAGAACTTAGGGTAAGCAGCAAATCCTTAAATGAGATGTAAAGTAAGGTAAGGATAGGTTTCATTTAAGAAGTTGTTTACTAACAACATTCCAGTGAAAATGTATTTCAATTAACAGACCTATGGTGATTTTATCCACAGTCTGTCCACTCAATCACTGTTCCTTGGAACTGGAAGCATGGTGGGAATTGAATCTCTTTGTGGGAACAGGCATGAGCATTTGCTGGAGCTGTGTGCAGTTCTGCCTTGCCTCTGTTCCAAGCACAACACAACCTTCATTAAAAACTCTCTTCATTAAAACATCTCAGTTATGAGATTTTTGTGTCACTTGCTGCCTGAATTTGAAAAAACAGTAACACTTTTCTCTATAATACACCTTATACAGAGGTTAAAAAGAGACTGCTTGCATAACAAGTGTTATGCAATTTCCCAAATAAATTTCTACCTTTGTTGGGGGGAAGATTATGATGACTTGAAGATTTTCAAGGCTCCAGATTTGGCTTCAAAAGCTAAGAGTCCACACGCTATTCAAAATCTTACTGATAATTATTGCCACCACATCAGCACCCAAAGATCTCATCAGGAACAGTCCCCCACTGTGTACTAACAAAAGACAACCTGACAAAATACACAATTTACCATCAGAGTATACTCTCTAAAGAAGAGGCTGACACCAGCTAAAGAAAAACAAAACCAAAAAGATCACTAAAACACACTTTTAACTTTATGAACCATCTTCAGGCTAGAGTACTTTGCCAGAACAAATACAGTAGTAATTGTCTCATGTGGAAAACCTAGACTAAGAAAAAAGCCCACTAAAATACCATGCAACTGAATGATCATCATGAAGGTTTAAAAAACAAACAGCCTTCACATTGTAAACAAGCAGGTATTTTAAGTCACAAACAATCCAAGTAACTCAGAGAGCAAAAGCAGAAGTAAAAAAATGAAGCCCAGGCAGCAGCACAGAGAAAAACAGGAGAGCAAGGAACTTGTCCAACAGACAGATTTTGACAAATATTTTCACAGGTCTGAAAAAATTTTTCTTCTCCTTAACTTTTTTTGCTGTTTTTGTGACTTGGCCTTTTCTCTACACTGGTCTCTTCTCTGGTCTCCACTCAGCCCCAGTGCAGAGGACTGGCAGTGACATCAACCCTGCTGTGGAACAGGAACAGCCTCGTGCACCAACCCCTGCTCCAGCTGCTGCTCCAAGCAGGAATTTCAAATCACCAGCCAGGGCACAACTGCAGCCTTGTAGCTGCCCTGGGAATATGCTGCAAGTGTCAGTGACTCAGAAAGGGAAAGAATCCTTAAATTCATTTTCATTGAAAATTGAAGAGGTCCACTGCAAGTTTCAGATCTTGGAAGCCCAGGGGATTTTCAGCAACAGCTTCAGCTGGGTATCAGGGAGCAGAAGCGGGACATCAACCCTGGCAGAGGCAACATCCATCCCACCAGAAACTACAGACATTAAATTACACTTTCACGACTGAGCTAATCAGCCTCATTCCAAACAGAAGCTGCACTTATCATCTCAGAACAGCAGACTTTTTTTCTTAATTATCCAAGGTCAGAGGCAGTGAATATTGAGCAAACTGACTTGGGGAAGCAATGTAGATAGAAACCAGGAGGGCAGGCAACCTTACATTTGATTAGCAGTAGTATCCCATTTTAAAATAAAGTAGCTCTTTTTAGAGATGAGAATTACTTTCTAATTAATCACCAATCAATCACCAACCAACCAATCACCAATCACATTTGTAAGGTACCTTTTTAGAAACAGAAATACTAAGTTCTGTACCAGAAAAATTCTCCCTTTTTCATATAATCACATAGGTTGGAATAGACCTTTAAGACAGAGTCCAACCCTGCAGCACTGGGTCCAACACTAAGCCATGTCTCCAAACACCACATCTACACATCAGCTAAGAGAAAAAAACATTTGTAGACAACAGAGTGCAAAGGTTTAAGACAACGGAAGTGTTCAGCAGTAAACTGAAGGAAAAAAATTACATTAATTTTTTATCAAATTCACCCAGAATTAGAGTAACACCTCAGAATTTTGATCACCATCTCTGTATGCATGAGATATTCACAGACATTAATATAAGAAATTTGAAAGCATTACACCTCCAATCCAATCCCTACAAGACAGGAGGTCTGAGGTGCACAGACTCACCTGCTGCCTTGCTGAAATACACAGCTTTGCCTGACAGGTTCGAGCTTGTCACAAAGCAGAAATTACTCTGGAAGGCTCAATAGCCATTTCAGCTCCCCTAAAAACACAAGTGGTTAAGGGCTGACAGGTACTGCATAGCAGAAAGGTATTGCATAATTGCCCTGAAATGTCTATTCAAAAACTCCACAACAGAAATGTGTACTATTCTCAGGAGCTGGGGAGTTTTTCATGCGGCATCAATAATTACACAGCCAAAGATTTCTGCAAACACAGAAGCAAAGAATAGTTCCAACAAGCCTAACATGAGCAGTGTTCTTGGGTTGACCAGGGTCTGATGAGAAGGACATCAGAGAAAAGGGAGGGAAGGGCAAAGGTGCAGAAAGACGCCTCCATAAGTCTTGTGACAGAACTGACAATCAGCAACAAACCTGTCCTGACCATAGTGGTCCTGGGACAAAAAGCATCACCCTATAAATGCACAGCGGTCCTCAGGCAATGCAGGGACTGCACGGGGCTGTGTTTCTTTCCAAGTTACATGCTGGCTTCCTAAGCTTGTTGGGTACATTATATAACTATTAATTACACTGCTGTTCAGCGTGCTTTTAACTGCAATGATTCAAACTGCTTCCAGGAGCTCACTAATCCAAAGTACAATCCTCTTGACAGCAACTGACAGATTCAGAATATTCGGTTCTAGCTGAAAGGAAGACAAATCAAAGCCCTCATCTGTCTGCGGCAAAAAGAGGCAATATTCCTGCTGACCAGACCCCCAGGTCTGTCAGGGGCTGGGGCACGCTGTCCATGGGACAGCTCTGGGAAGCAGCAGGAGCCGAGCTGTGCTAACACAGCAAAGGAAGACTTCTTCCCAATGGCCACCTTCAAATTTATAGGGATAAGAGAAAATTGAGTCTGGTTTGCATTTCCTCAGGGCACTGAAAGGTTTGAGCCATCAGCTCCTGGACCCAGCTGACACTCTCCTTGGACACTGGCTCTGCCCTTCCCAGCCACTCTGCCATCCAGGACCTTCCCTGCAAGCTCCACACAATTCTACATGCATTATTTATCCCTCCTGCTAAGTCATGGAGTGGGCTAATTACTTAACTATTGTAATGATATTTTGCAATGGCTGTACTCTGTTATACTGATTTTTGTGAGCTTGCTTTTGCTGCATGTTTTGAGAAAACAGCACATTTTCCTAGAGTATAAAAAAGCCTGAGTTTGACATTCATTTCAAGCCTAAGAGTGAATTTTTAGAATTATCAATGTATTCTTAATTAAAACAATGCTAGTATACGATTTGATTTCTGTTGTATCCGCTAACAACCACAGAAGACATGTTTATTCATTAATCCAGTGAAATTTGAAAATAGTTATTAACAATTTGTACGTTAATGACAAAATTTTTCCTACTAATAGAACGACGTTTTCCTTTTAAAACTCTTCAAGACTTCAGTTAGCATAATTACCAAACATGTGAAAGCTGAGAGACTGACAACATTTTTATTAACAAACTTAAACTCAAGTCAAGACACATTTGCATGCCTTGCTTACCACCACATTAAACTTTACTGGGATAAATGCTCTTCAGACTCAGAGAATTGTGAACGTAAAACACTGTTTAGAATCAGTTTTTTCTATATACTCAACATGATGTAAGCTACACAGCAGAGCAATTAAACAATTATTTATGTCTCCCTACCCCCAGGATGCTCTTCAGGCTATGCATGATTCAAGGTGTACTCGCAGCAGTTAACAGCATTTCAAAAAAATTCAACAATCCCAGCAGTTCAGAACTGGTTGGAAAACTTCTTCTGCCTGGAGCCAGCAATTCTTCCAGGAGGAACTTCACTTGAAAAGCTGTTAACAGTAACACCCTGAACTGGCACAAGCAGGGAAAGCAGCAAGTCACGATAATCGACCTGTCCTACCTACTAATAATCTGCTGGCTCTACAAGCAAAGACATGGATACAACTCCAGGGAGAAGGAATGTAATCTTTTTGAAACAAGCGAGCACATAGATGAGGCTCATTGAAAACTGTAGCTCTGCAAAATTTGGAGAATCTCTTGGGTTTTTCTGGGTATTTTGTTACATTCTGCTTGAAAACGAGAAAATGTTTGGTCACAGAGGTGCTCTCTTTAAAGAAAAACAAAAACAAAAACAAACAGAAAATAACCAGATGCAGAACTGTAGCAGTCTCAGGCTTTAGAGGCTCCAGAAAGACCAAGAGCAAAGAGTAGTCTGAGTAGTCCCCTGCTTACATGGACACAGAAAATGCTATTTCCTGAAGTCTTTGTTTTAGGGTTTTATTCAACACGTTTCGCAAATATTTTTTATCTATTAAAAACATCTACTTGAACAAACAGTCTTGGGAAAAAAGCAAGATCACAAAAGACAACCATGTCAAGTTTCATGTCAACTTATTCCCTTTCTTCTCAGTGCATCAATCCCAGAGGTCTGATCCAGCCCTTGCAGCTGACAGGAAAGTGCTGCATTGACTTCTGCAGCCTCTGGACATGACTCAAAAAAATCAATGCAAGGAGCAAAAGGTCACACTCTCCCCAAGCATCAACTACCTGTTGAACCAAGACAGGCTTGCAGATGCCAGCACACTCGGAAATAAAGGGACCAGCTGTTATTAAACTCATTTCTAAGCACAATGTATTCCCACACCCGTGACTAAGTAAACCTGTTCCTCACACTACACCTTTGTGGGAAGAAAAAAAATAAACCACTCATGCTTGTGACAGCTTTCATAAACAAGTGCAGTGCACAGCTGTACAGCTTCAGAGTTTTGAATTCAGAGTGCCAGTGGGAAAGTTAGTCTGGCTTAAAACTCAAAAAAAAAAAAAAAGGCAAGACAGGAAAAACTAGAGAGATGGAAATAAAACCAAACTACTGCTCAGTGCTAAACTTCACTGTCCCAGCACATTAGAGAAAACCCTGAGAACTATAACAGGTACATTATTATGGATCTTTTTCCATTACTTGCTTGACATGCTGGGCCATTGGCAGCACAAATGCCTCCTTCAGGCACAAGAAGTCAGACTGTCCTCATGTTTTTACATCTTTGTAAGTGCACAGGCTGAACATGAAGGTGTGATCTCCCATGCACTCACAGAGCAGGTATGCAGCACACAGGCACAATATTCTACCCATGTTCTGTTTGTCACTGATTTTTCTATAAATTTGTTAACTTGTAATTGGAAAAAAATTCACCCCCTTCATAAAGACAGAACATAGCTTTTCCTCACCAGAAAGTTTTACTGTTGTTTTTTTGAATGCTGATTCAGGTGTCTCAGCCCAGCAGTGTAAACTCCTGGCATGCACTTGTACGTTCCCAGCTGATGGAAGCTAGGAACCTAAGAAACCTTTCACAGGTCTACAGTTCTGAATGCAAATGTGTGGTCCCAGCTGGCAGAGGTGCTGCCAAACCGTCACTGTCAATAAATCATCTAATGAAGCTCAAAATTTCAGTTTGAGCTCTTCTATTCCAGCTCGTCCCTGTGGACAGCCCCACAGTCCCATGGATGCTAACAAAGCTTGTCTCGGATGCATCAGATCTTCCTGACCTCAGAAGTTAAGCAACTTACAACCAACTTGACTCACATCCTGCAATAAGTACTCCTAATTAATGACTCTTAATTGCTGCCAAAGCCCTGTATGCCCACACCCATGACAAAGCATGCTCTGCTAACCCCTGTGTAAAATTGCACAACTCTGACAACCCCATGCCTTTAGTACCACACAGCTGAGCCATTCCTCCCATAATTCAGGACCAAAGACATTGCTGTACACGAGACAAAAGAAGTGTACAAAAAGTACCCACCATACCATTCCAGCAGCTCAACATCACTTGCTTTCTGGCTGCCCTTGCTCTTTTTTTTTTAACCATTATCTATACAGTTCAGAGAAAGGAAGATAAACACCGTTTGTTAAGTCTGACTTCACATGCAGTTTTTGAGAAGACATTTCAGAACCTAATGTGCTTCCCAAAAATGAACTTTACCTCCTAAAATCTGTATGTGGACTTCATAGTGCATTTACTTTACAGACAGGTAAACGTGTGCAGGTGAGTTACCTAAATGTCCAGATTCACAGCAAGTTAAAGCTTTTTTTCCCCCCAAGCAGTCGTGTCTGAGCTGCCAGCCCCCTGCTCACTGTGCTGGAGGGTACAGAAACACCCACCAGCCACTTGGAACAATCCTTTCCTCCCAATATTTCCAGCTTCTGTGTGTGCCCAGTTGGAACCGACCATCTCCAGACACAGATTCTGCTTACACAACGTTTGCAGCCCTCTATCCCACAACAGGAGCACTCCTGCCCACCTTGAGGGAAGTCCATGCTTGCTCCTGATGGGATCACTGCTGTGGCTCCCAAGAGCCCAGAAAGGAGCAAAGCAGCCACAGAACAACAGCAGTTTGCAGGTTAACTCACCCTCCCTGGGCAAAGCTGGATGATGCCCAGCATACCAAGCTACCTTGAATCCAGCTCGGTGCTGCTGTCACACACCAGCACAGCCCCAGCTGTCCCTGGACAAGCCACCCTCCCTCACTGCCTCGTGCTCTGCCTCTTGCTCTGACAGAAACCCAGCGCCACCAGACTCTGCTGCAATAACTTCTGCTACCCACAGGCTTCCCTTTCAACACTTCTCCCCCAATTAAGACCCACCGCCCTTCAAATCAGCCAGCTGCCTGTCTCTTCTCCACCAGTCAAGCTACTTGTGTGTAAAACCAGAATAATTCACCATTTTTATGGGCAGCATTTTTACGTGATGCAGGTTTACAAATTGCTACGGCTATGCTGAATCACAAACATTTCCTAAAGCTTATTAAACATTTCTGTTAAATTGATCCACACTCATAGATAACAAATGAAAACGGTTTTATTTCTCCGCAAGGCACCTGTAATAACGGAGCAATGACAGCAAACAGGCACCAACCAGCTCCCTGGCCCTATTAGCATTACAGAGGAAAGCCTCCCCTTCTGCTGCTAATGATGTGCTCTACCCTGTATCCCCAGGAGACAAATGACTGCACTGGCTGATTGACTCCATCACAGGGCCATCATCCATCAATGTATTGCCTCTCTTATTGAAATCTCATCTCAGGAAGAGAAAGTGCTCTCTGCCACTTCCGAAAAAAACAGTGAAAGCACTTTCAGAATAAGAGCTCCAAGATATATAATGAGAGCCAAATATTTCAGCAGAAAAAACTTCCAAAAAAAACAGTAAAAGCACTTTCAGAATAAGAGCTCCAAGATATATAATGAGAGCCAAATATTTCAGCAGAGACACACATTTCCAGCAATCTGAACAGATCAGCATGCTTTGTCCACCCAGGACAAGTAAGATTTACGTCTTCTGCTAAACTAGATCTTTTTTCTTTTTAATTAAACAAAGGAATGAAACACATACCATAGACATAAATTTCTTGATCAAATTATACCACAGACAGTGAATATAATCATACAGATTAAAAATTGCGTCCTGAGGATATTTAGCTAGCTGACTTGCTAAAGGGTGAATTCCAGCATCTCTTACACAGGCTGAAATCACATTAACATCATACAAGCCCCACTGTCAACCTGCAAACAGAAGTGAAAGAAAATATAAATCCTTCCATGTATTTATTTACTACATAGATAACAAAAACAGAGAGCAATTATATTCCATTAATAAACACCCCTACAATTTATAAAACACTGCACATATGGGATTGGGGTGCAGGGAGTAACCCACACTCACCACTCATTGGGCAGTTTTCTGATCAACTTTACATCACTGAAGCCACCAAGTCCCAGCAGTTCTGCATCCTCTGCCCACCTCCTCAAATCGACCATGTGAAGCTGCACATGAATTACCCAGACACAGTTCCACGTGCACAAAAATAATTTAGTTCAGATAAAATACTTTAGATTATGATCAGTCTCACTCCTGTCTACTCAAAAATATAAATCTGAAGAAGGCAGCTTTATCTCAGGCAAGATATTTCGTCTCACTTAGCACCTCTGCAAGTTACAAACAATTCATTATAACTCTGAAATCCCCATAAACAATCTGCTCGAGAAAACATGTCTAAACATTTATTCCTTGTTTAGCCCTAAACAAAATCCAAAACTGACTTGTTTTGCTTCCATTTTATTTAAAGACAACCAATCTGGTAAGATCCTAAAACTAAAGTTTTTGGAACTTCTGAACAGAGAATTATAGAATGGCCTGGGTTTGAAGGGATTCTAAAGATCACCTTGTTCCAACCACTCTGCCACGGGCAGGGACAGCTTCCACTATCCCAGGGTGCTCCAAACCCCATCCAACCTGGTCTGGAACAGTTCCAGGGATGGGGCAATCGCAGCTTCTCTGGGCAACCTGTGCCATGGCCTCACCACCCTCACTACAAAGAATTTCTTCCTAATACCTAATCCAACCATGCCCTCTGTCCTGTTTGAAGCCATTCCCCTTGTCCTGTCCTTTCACACCCTTGCAAAAATTCCCTCTCCAAATTTTTAGTACCTTAATCCTTGTGGCCTAAGGGTGTGCTCCACAACCCCCGGCCAGTGTCTCAGGAAAGACCACATACAGTTCAAATCAGGTCTCCTGATTTCATCATTCATATTTCAGATCTCTACAAGCCCTTTTCCTTGTGAATTTCCAGTATTATTTAACAGAAGATTGGCTGTGGGTGTACTTTGAACTTTCAGAAACTCAGAGAGAACTTCAGGAACAAAATATTATCAAAGCAACACCCAGCAATTAATTTTGGGTTTTGTACAGAGAACTTGAGATGCACATGATTTGGAATACAATGAGTTACTGAACAGTCAAACAAAACCCAGTGGGCCAGCAGAGAGAAGTGATGCTTTTCTCTCTCACTTATATTTGAGCCAGTCAGAATTACTATCTTTCCCATGTTTAACAGGCAGTGATTTTGCTGGTGCACCAATTAGCATTCTGCTACAAAGAACATGCTCCTAATTAATAGCTGGTTTATGGTAAGAGCAGTGTTAAGGATCTGGTTGTACCTCCAGATGTACCAAAAAAGTGCAAAAGGAGCTCTGCTTGATGTAAAGGAAATCTGTCTGCACAAAGAGACAATCAATGTATTTAGCATATGTCAGCTGTAAAAGGAACTTACATAAATGTAATGGAGGCATTTCCACATTATTTCTGTTGTATCCTGTAATCCTGGACATCTGCTTAGGGTAGCATGGATGGGCTACTCAGTGTTCCTGGTCTTTTTTTGCTGTGCCCTTAACATAAAGTGGCAATAAGGGAAATTTGCCCTTACCTCTTTGAAACAACTTTAAATAAATATTCATAAACCCTCCTGTAAGACCCCTTCCCTCTGGAAATGGCCAAATTTCTCCTTTTACCTTGTGAAGAAATAGCCCAGTGCAGAGACAAAGTACAGCTGCAAGACACAGCCACAGAGAAAGTTTGTATGAATCCTATTTCAGGTCAGAGCTATGCATTACGAAACTCTAGCACACCTTGCAAGTGACCTACATTGCAGGACTGGAACCCACTAACCTACAGAACCACCTGAAATCCCACAAAATAGGTCAGTGGGTTTCCTCCAAAGAAGAATTCCCCAGACAAGGAGAGATGCACATGAAATAAAGGACAAGCAGAGCACAAGCTTTGCATGACGCAGGAGCCATGTGTCTCACTCTACTGCCATATTCCTGCAGACCAGCAGGACTCCCTAGAAGTGCTGTGAACTTCTGTGCTCCTCACCAAGGGACCCTGGAAGGACCTGTCTGTTTGTTCAAGAACAGTGGAGAGGAAGAAAAGGAGCAGTGCCACAGCAAGGAACAGTAAGCTTCCAATAATGCAAAGCAGCCAGAGTATGAGTGACACCCGATTCAGCAGTGAACTCGCCCAGAATATGGCAGGGGTGTCCAAGTTACAGCACAAAAGCCATGTGTAGGCCAGCCAAAACAATCCATCCAGCCCACAGCATGTTTCTTGACTCCTTTCATCCCTCATGAGCATCTTGGGTCTCATGCATTTTCTTCAGGGACCTAAAAATTCAGCCAAAACAGACTCGCAGAGTGCTGCATGCTGCTGGGGAACACCGACACTGAGCACAGGACACTCAGCTAGGATGCCACAGGAGCAGAGGATGGCCACAGGGAACCACACTTTGCATCCACAACTTCCCTCCTCTCACCTATCACTCTGGACAACACTGCACACTGTCTTATTTCCAGTTCAACCAATTCCTCTTACCAGACAAACCCCACATCAGGGTGCAAACACACCCACCAGCCCTGCAAAGGCAGCAGCAGCTGATGGGAACATGAAACAATCAGGGCAATTAAGAAAGGCATGCAGAGAAAGTTGGTCTGCATTCCTCTGCCTACCAGTTCCCCACAAGGACCTGTTGGGAGCCAGGGGTCGGCATCCCAGTGGACACCACGTCTGTTCACAGCAATAAAAGAGAGCTGCATGCCCTCTCCTCCTACACACACACACATACTTTGATTTAGATTCCCATCTCCCAGAAAAGCAGCCTATGGAGGAAGGGAAAAATGAATAATATCCACGCTGCATATTATCAATGATGTATTAACATGCTCAGTGTCACAGTTTATCCACTAGATCTTCAGAGAGTCTCCACGAGAAATCAGAGATTAAACCCTACCACAATTAACCTACATGTACTATACATAAATATTATCAACACCCCTTTTCCATGCTGAAGATTTTATTATTTATTTTAAACAAAATATCTTTTTATCCTAATAAAAAAAGGAAAACAACAGGTATAGCTATTATTCCTTAGTAGGACATTCAGAAAAAAAAGTGGTAGAAGCAAAGTGAACCACGGGAACCACCATATTCCCTACTGAATTTGCCACCTACAGCTTCTCAGGTACCCAAATCTGACAACTACAGCAAAGGGGTATTGCCTTGGTGCTGCACGTCAATACTGAGGATTCTCCCTGCTGAGAATGATTTCCCAGAGGTGCTGAGATCTAAGAGAAATCCTGGGGTGATGGTAATGAGATCATTAATCAGAGCCAAACACTGCAAAGAGCAAATCAGGACACAACTCTCACTTCTTTCAAACAGCCAAAGTACAAGACACAGATCTTATGCCAGGGCTATGCTTGCACCAGGCTGACAGATAATAGCTGATCTGAAGCTGAACAGCTTCATCTGCTCAGTTGAAGACTCACAGACTAACTCCACGCTAGTTTAAAAAATAAGTGCAGCATGAATCTGTACCAGAAGTCAGTTCATAATGGATCAATACTCCAAGCCATGTGGCTGAGACACATGTGGTTCTGCAATACAAGTCACAGACTCAAACTTGGTGTGCTGTCAAACCACAGCCTCAGAATTCAGGGTTTGCTGTGAACCATCAGCATTGTCTGCTTGTCAGATGGTGTTTGCTCCTGCCCTTGGCTCCTCTGCCCTAGTGGGTTTGCCAGACCTAGCAGAAGCACTCCTCAAATCCACAAAGTAACAGCCCCCTACTTTTAGGCAGTGCTGGTGAGTAAGGGATGAGGTAAAAAGGATCTCGAGAACTCCTGTCACACGGGCAAACATTTTGCAAATAGGTATTGTGCATTCCAGCACTCAGCAGGACCCAGGCAGAGTTACACTGCACCCTCCCCTACCCCAATAGCAGTCCCTGAGGGGACACATCCTCAGGACGTGGATGGCCCAGTGGAACACTGCCACAACTCCAGGGTGGTACAGCCCACGCCTCACTCCTCCTAATCCAACAGCCATTTAAATTCAGCAATCAACAAGAATGATTTAACAATAGATTTAAACAGCCAAGTAGTAAAACAAATATTCCAGAGTAAAAGCACCCACATTGCTTCCACAACAGCTTTTTTTTAGACAAGTTACATATTCCATTTTAATAGAAATTAAGCCACTTAAAGGCCAGGTATGATGCTAAACAAAACCCACCTTTATGCAAGTGAAAGCTAACTAACTTGAGCGAACCAAATTAAACCACTTGGCTTCCAACCTACAACACAGCCACACATCACTGGAAGAGTTTTCAGAACAGTCCTGCAAAAACATGGCAAGTAAGCAGGGCACATGTTATTTGTATGAAGGTCAGGATCATAAGCCTGATTCCTCATTCCAGGAATAGCAGGACTATCTGGTGCCTATTCTGGTCAGCCCAGCTTGGATGCAGAAGAGAATACTTTTCCATGGTGGCATGGACAATAGTTTGCATCCCTCAGGGTGGTAGTTCAGATCACGCAAACATGAAGATTTTCTGCAGAACTAAAGGGAAACAAAGGCCAGTATCTGAGACATCTGTGCCATACAAGAAAATTCAGTTTATAAATATAAGCAGTTTTAGCTCGGCCTCCCCTCAAAAATAAGGATGGCAAAAAGGTGAAGCACTACTGTCATCAGTCCTTGGACATGCCACAAGGAAGTGTACATTCACATCACTTGATGCAAACTCCAAACCCTGCACTTCAGGCATACAGGTATTACCAACAAATAAAACCGAAGTGCTTGCTCAATTTATACTTGCAGAGGACACACACATTTCAACTCAATTTTGTAGTAAAAGCTCCCATTGTTTTGTTAATTTGCATATCAGGCATCCAACTGTTGCTTTCACATTTTCCACTGACTTTAAGTGCATTTCTCTGTACTCAAGGCACATTCATGATAAGAGGATGTGGAGTTTGGAAAAGAAAAGCATTCATCCCAAATTTAGAGAAAAATTAACATCAGAGAAGCTCCACCACATCACACCACTTGCCTATTCATCCAAAAAGAAAGTTTCAAAAACCAGTTTCCCTGAAATCATAAGAAGGGAAGCAAATATTCTCCTTCACAATGAAGTCTGAAAACAATCCCATGTAGAAACACTTACAGCCCTGCCTGGGAGGAGAGAGGAAGTTACAAGAGGTGTACAGGAACACAATATATGTAAACTATCAGAGAACCAAAGGAGAAGAGGAGCAAGAATGCCATTAAGAAAAACAAATAGAAACAGAGAGCCATCACCTACCCCCAGATAGGAACTCACAGGAAATACAAGGCCAGATCCTGCCCTCACATTCTTAGGAAACCCAAAGTAAACTTTCCCTCCGTGTTTGAAGAAGGAATGGATATTGGAAAGGAACATGCATCTGTAGAGCAAACTTCCTGGCAGAAGTTTCAATTCCAGTCTTCTCCTGAGTGCAAGAGCTGGTGTTGCTGCACCAGAGCAAACCATCACAAGAGCCACAGGACAAGTGGCTTTTCACAAGTGAAAGTGGTGACCAGCACCAGTTCCCTGTGCTGTGACACCAATTAAAATCTCCAGGAAAGGAATAAGGCATTGTAAGCCCCAGCAAGCAGCTCCCCACTGCTCACTCTGCAGCCAGCTAAATCATCATCTCACCCAGCTGAGCTCTGTGTTGAACAGAGCTGGTGTCTTTGCCATCATCCTCACAGAAGGAAAACAGTAAAAAAACTCAGCATCCTTTCCTAAATAGAAAGTAATAAAAGTTTAACCATAAAATAGCAAGAATCCAGGTGAGGAAAGGAAGTTAGTGACATACTGTAACAAATCCAGTATTCAAGTGCTACAGGTTTAATATCATCTTTGCACAACAATTCTTCAGAGAGGGATTTGACCTAATTTTTATTTAAAAGTGCACCTGAAATATTTATAAACAGCTCCTTGAAAAAAAAAACCAACAGTCTAGTGGAATTTAACTATTTAGCCTCTACAATGATTTTGACTTGGCAGGCCAACTCTAAAACTCACTGTTGTTTGAAGCTCCTTTTACGAGATCCTAGGGAAAGGAGATAGCTGGATCTGAGAAGATAAAACTTCTAACTGCTGCCAGCCACCCCTCCCACACATCAACAGATTATATTGAGTCTGAAAAAAAATACACACGGTGAGAATTAGCTAAGGGCCTCACCAGTTCTTAAGTAAGAGAATATTTATCAGCCAAAGTAAATTCCACAACAAATAACTGGCTTCACAGTGAAGGGAGGGGGGAAGTAGGTCATACCAGATCTTAAAAAAATCCCTGGGCATGCTGTGATTGCACACAATAATTTGATGAAAAACAGTTGCCTCACCATGTCTTTCACTACTTGGTTGAGGTTTTTTTTAAGTGAGTTTGATAAATTTCCGTAAGTGTTACTGAAGTAAGTCACAATGAGGCAAGGCACTTTAAACTGTGGAAAAGCATCATCAACTTGTCAAATTGCAACTTAAAAGTCAAGCTCATCAGACACCTTATATTTCAAGTAATAAATTATCAATAATAACTCAAGTATCTTTACATCAGTCATTTATTTAAAAAATTCTGAATAATTTCCCAGCACTGACTCGTCACATACTATAAAATTCAAAGTAACACCACAAATAGCTCTGACCTCCCAGAACTTCCCAACACACAATGCTCTCTCACAACACTCAATCACTCCTGCTTTCTGTTATATTTATTCATCAATTATACAAATATGCAAGAAGACATGATGGGCCATTGAATATTTTAAATACTTTCTCAAATTCTACAAACAAAAGCAATTTTAAAAGCAGCAAAAATGAATAGAAAGCTGATGAATTAAATGAATTAAAATTAGAAGCCATTCATAAGGGTCCATTAAAAGCTAAACAGAATTACAATGTTCTAGACCCGAGGATCACATCTGCAAGTAAGGCTACAGCTCTTAACCTGAAATCATCGACTGCTATCGTTCTTAATGGCCCTTTAAAAGACAAACCATCCTACTACCGCAACAAACAGTTTGAAAATTATCTTTAAAAAAAAAAAAAATGTAAGGGCTTGTGAGAGCAGGCTGCTGCTCTCCAAATGAACAGCAGCATGGTGGCCAATGAAAATAATAGTGTCTGATACAGGAGAGATCCCATCTGGGCTCCTACATTTCATTAGGGCTGCGCTCCCACTGACACCCAGGCACTGGTGTGACACTGGAGCGGGTGGGGACCGCACGGCCACGCTCCGGAGGAGCGGCTCGGGACCAGGCGACTGCAGGAGCAACACGTTCCACCTGAGCCTACGGGGAAGCCAAGGAGGCAGAAACTCACAGGAATCAAACGTGCTGGGAAGGTTCAGCTGCACGACTAAATAAGACCGAGTCAAGAATCAGCTCCAGATGCACACAGAACGCTGCCGTCCCAAAGCTCCACCTTACTCAATGCTCTAACCACGCTATTTGCTGGTTTAAGTGCAACACCTCTACATTTTGTAAAAAGCACAGATACTTGTAGCTGACCTGCATCACAAAACACAGAGTGAAGCACTTCAGCGCTCTGTTACTGTAACTCAGAGAGTTTCAATGGCCCGAAAACATGCTCCCCATTAAAAATGTAGGCACTTCACATTGTCTAAAGCACAGTGCGAACAATAACAATCCAACACGCTTTCACCTCCTTTGTCAATCAAGCCAAGACAGCCAAGTCATGCAAACAGCCTGCTGATGAGAGCACCTCAATACACAGCTGCACTCAAGGAAAACGACGCCTTTCATAATGGAAACCTCACAGACTTTATTTGGCAGAGCACTGCAATGGGAACTCAAATTTGGAAGGTACAATATGAACAAAATCAGAAATCAACATGGTAGAACAAATCACAAAAAGAAAGGAAAAGCAGAGCACCACACGCCTGCTTTATCGTCAACTGATACCTCCAAGACAAACTTTCCGAACCCTCTAACTGAGAAATAGCAAGTTTAGGGGCTTTTTTGAGATTAAATTAACTACTGCATGTCAGACTCACCACCTCACAAAGACCTCCACAGTTTCTCAGGGCAAGGCAATCAGAGAGACCTGACAGCTAAAGCTTTCAAAAACTCGCACCATTCCCACACTGAGCACAAAGCCGATTCCTTTCTGATGACAACAGTCACCAAGAGATCAACATCTCAGGGAGGGAGTTGTTCTCACGGCATCTTTAGTTTCAGCCGTTTCCTTTCTCGCTCCCTAATCCTAAATCATTCCTGCTTCTGCAGAGAACACAGGTAAACCTCCACCCAAGCCATAAAAAACCATCTGACCCAAACCACAGCCAGAGCGTTTCTGGCTGCGCATCTCCAAAAGGTTCTCTGTATACCAGCAACAAAAAAAAAATCACAGAACAAAAAGATTCAGGTTGCTGCCACATCCACAAAACATGTCTTCCAGCTCCAATTAAACGCTTGAAAGAGAATTTTTAAAATCCACAAGCTTTTGAACAGGGACAGAAGGGACCACATCGGGTAGTAGAGGGGATGCAACCAGCCGATATCCAGGCAACAGTGAAAAAAAATCAACAAGTCGGCGCAGCCCAGCGCGGAGCACGAGCCGCGTTCAAAGGTGCGGACGTACCTTGTGGAGGTGCCTTTCCTGACATCGCAGATGCTGCATTTGAAGGCTTCGGCGCTGTTCCTGAAGGTGCACACGCTACAATCCCAAAAGCCTTCGTCGGCTGCAGGTTTGGCTTGCCTTTTCGGCCTTGAGGAGGGGGAGGGAGAGGGGAAGCGTGTGTGTGTACGTGTGTGTTTGGGGAGGAGGAGAGAGGCGGCAGGAGGAGGAGAGAGAGAGGAGGAGGAGGAGAGAAAGAAAACACACACATGAGAAACCATGTTACAGAGCCCCGAAACCCAGCGCCTGCTCGGACCGCCGCTCTCCCGCGGGGCCGGCAGCAGCCGACAAACCCCGACCGGGGCCGGGCCCGGAGAGGTGCGGGGGGCGCCGAGCTCC